>JAZAYU010000204.1:0-247500 GCA_038501625.1 Corbicula japonica
ATAAAATTTTATTTTATTTCAAAGCGGCTTAAACTTTTAACTTCAGTGCCATGTTTTATTTTGGTTAAAGGTTATGCTAATGACGACTAGCTTTTTGTAAACTTGTGTTTACAGACAGCATTTTCCGCCAAAGACGGATATTCGTGAGTCTCTAAGAAAAACATAAACGGTTTCTTGCTTTTGACGAACAAATCAAGATAACTTAACGAATCTATTTCATATATGGCATCATCCTGAATAGTTGTTTGATTCAAATAAAGGATCTGATCAACATATGTGCAACTAAAAATTTTGCTATAAAGGTTTGCATCACGTGACTCTCTAAATAAAGACGCATAATATTATTTCTATACGCTGTAGAAAATACAACATACGTATGTTTACATAATTTAACATGTCATTATAGATCAGCTCAATTTCTGATTTGTCATAACTACAATGTTCAAATATTGTTTCATCAACATTTAATTGAATTTTCTTGCAAGCAGGGAGAACGAAATAGCATTCGCAAGCTTTAGACGGGCGGTTTTGTCTAAAGTGACAACGTTCTGTGCCGCTGTTGGCCGGTATTGCCCTTCAAAGATCAAGTTTGGTCCATTATAATATGTCGGTCATCAGGGTGACCGACAATTAAATTAAGTATACAAGTAACACGATTATCAACATTGAAGTCTTTTTCCGGTAAACATCTTCTCTATATATCAAGCAATCAAACACCAGCCTCTACACTATCATTTTGCATCCGTAAACAGGTGGCATAGTCTAAATTATGCGTTCCGTCTGGTACGTGATATCACTGTTAACCGGTGTTCGGGCTAAAGATCTCAATTTGGTCGATTAAAATATGTCGGTCATCAGGATGACCGCTAATTAGCTGATTGGCCGATATAGCAAAAGAAAAAATAAAACTCCTTCTAAAAATAGAAATTGTGTATTTCTGCGGCTGTTGGAACCAAAAATCATTATCCAAAACATTTTGAATGAGAAAAAAATTACTTTTAAAATAATGCCTATAAACAGGTTAGCCACAAGTAAATTTAGTCAATAGGCAAGGGTAATAGTCTTCAAAGTGAAATTTGAGGTAGAAACCTACTGTCATGGTGGTATTTCATTTATGTTTTTATGTAGATTTATATTCAAACTTCATCAGAAGACCATGCCCGATATTGTCTAAGAATAAATAAATCAAGGAGACTCCCAAGACTCTATATAGGGAAACGCAATAGTGTACGCTGACCTCTACGCACTAGATAACCTAGACCATGGAAACTCTTAATTAGCTGCTTTTTAACAAGTTTTAGCTTTCCAAAAAGCTAGTCGTTTATTAGCAAAAAAAAGAGAATAAGTAGGTATGTATTTGTGCTTGCATTTACTTTTGGACCAATGGAAGTCAATGACATTGCCAGTTTTCTGTTGATCAATGTTACACAGATTGTATCTGACAAACTATTAGTAAATTTTGTTGATATTTCAAGTTTCAAGTTTATTTTCATTTCTCTGTATGTACAAAACTTAAACAAGGGAACATATATACACTCTACCATGCGGTTACTTTATAGAATGCAAACAAATTTGAACGGCTGATGTTTGATTGATTGAAACATGAAGAAGACGTGTACCGGATAAAGACATTAATATAAATAATCATGTCTCTAGTAGACGTTATTTATTTTTTTTTATTCAGGATGTGTAGAAATAATGACGTTGTTTAAGCACCAGCGAATCGGATGAATATGTTACATTAACGAATGCTCAAAGAGGTACCATAGAACTTTCCACAGTCGATGCTTATTTGTACATTGAGCAGAAAAGCGATGCTTATTATATTCAGTATTCATTATCAACATTCATAAAGTGTAGTTTTAGTTGGGTCAGCAGATCTCGTCAAACTTGAAGTTGACGAGCGTTAGAAGACAGTAAACACTTAAATAGGATGCTGAATCATTTATTAATTCACTTAAGATTTATGCTGCTCATATCTTTTGCTTTTGTTTGAACGTTTTTCTCTGAAACTATTACAGAAACTCAAGAAACACTATTTGTATTTAAATAAATCTATTATCAAAGAAATTGTCGTTATGCTACTGTTCTGAAAAGTTTTCACAACTATTTATCTACTTTAAAAGCTTGTTTTACATTGCTTGCAGTATATTCTAGTAGATCGCCCTTACATAGAAATAATAGTGCTTGTGTTGTCTACCTTACTGTACTTGTCAAAATAATGTTATTGTTTAGTATCACAAGACCGAGTCCAGATCCGTTATATTGCAAGTGTATGGGGAAGCAGACATTGGGGTCATGGGTATCCCCGGAAATCTTTTACAAGTTAAACTAAATTTGGATTGCAACTGCGACGAGTCCAAACGTTCACTATACACTCGTCAAAAGTTCTAAGTGCACACTTTTCAATTTTGAATATCTCAAAGTAAACTTATTCTAATTGAATTAAAGTTTGATAAATTGTTAATTATGATCAAACAATAATATTTTTTGAAAACCGTGCATATGTTTAATGTGTTACGTGATCCACGTCGGCATACGCTATTTAAGCGTTATTCCCGTGCGGCAATCAAAATTTACATTTTTACAATCGTTTTTGTTTTTCACATGTTCACCGATTCCAGACAAACACGAAAAACACACCAACAAATTGTAACAATGGAACGGTTGACGTCAGCAGACAACGACATTGCCATCAAAATGCTTTTGACTGGCACAACTTCCAATTTGTTGTAAAAAATCTTGACGGTTTTCGAACAATGGCATTAAATCTTTTGCAAAATGTGTTTCCGATAGAGAACTTATTTACCTACGTTTTCGTTTATAATATTTAAATAAAGGCTTATTTCTATGACATTTAAAACGACGTCAAACATTAAAAAGTCGACATTTTACGCTAAATTATTTGAGCGCGATCTAAACGTAAGCTAAATTTTATCGAAAACGGTGTGTTAGAAGTTTTTCATTCTTTCACAAAATTCTGTTGGACGTATATGAAATCGAATTAAAAAATAAAAACGATAGGTCATCGGTCTAGATTTTGTGTAATCTTTCGTTGAAAATACACATTACGTCGCTAAAAATAACGTTTTTTTTCCGCGACGTTCAGAAATTCCAACTTAATGTTGTTTCATGTAAAATTATTGAGTTAGTCATGTATACTCCTCAAAATCATTTGATGTCCATTAAAAACTGTTGTTTATTTTAAAAAAAACGTATTGATAATCTTTTTAATGTTTCTTAGTGACATGTTTTATAAGCAAGTCATAAAGCTTATAAAATTTACAATCATATTAGATCTAAACATATTTTAGTCCGCACTTTTCTATAAAATCATTCAATTACGATGGTCCTTTTTGAAGTGTATTTATGGATTTTAAATTTACGCGATTACAATTTAAATAAAACTATTAATCTGACGGTGGTTTAATCAAAATTATTGTTGAACGTTATGATATTTTATGAATTCCAGATTTTTAATTTTGAATTTAAATGTTTAAATACTCCTTAACTTGTTAAATTTGATTTTTGTTTGATGCGAATACCGGTAAAATTCATTTGCCTTTAACGGTTTTTGGTTCTTCCAGTCGACATTTTGAAACCTCTTAAACAAACAAAAAAGACGAATGGTGTGGGGGACTAGGAGCTTTATTCAGAACTATGTTCCAATACTTAAAATTATTAAAACATAAATGTGGCATCATTATATTCCACACAGGTTAAAATAAGCGTATTTCGCGCTAGCGTAAATGCGCGAATTTAAACCCGAGCAAAAATATATATAATATATATCTGAAAAGCAAAATACCACTGCGTGAATTTATGCCCGATATATTCTTTGCAACTTTAGCGCGAGTATTTGTCCCCGCGAAATGATACCACGGTAAAGACGAATACAAAACAGTCATGTATCTAAATTCAAAAGTGCATTTAAGCGCGCAAGAATTACATTATCCTACAAAATATTAATGAGCGGATAGAGAATTATACCCAGCCGCTAGGCCGCTAACTTCACACATCTCCACAAAATCATATCAAATAATATCAGATGATACACAAATTTGGGTGGGCGGAAAGAGAAGCGTCCGACTATTGCGAATCAAGCGCGCACTGCTGCTAACAAAAGGGCAACTTGAGCCAAAACTTAGAGAATCCCTGGGAACAAGTCATGTGATCTTGAAATTAAGATGCACTGCTTGAATGCTTATCTAAACGAAATTCAGGAACTTAATTCTATATTAAAAATGACTGCCGATTTATACAAATCTTGATGCTAAACAAAAGCCCCTTTTCATTCGGTGTTTTGCCGCGGTTCCTACATGTCAACTGAAAGAACAACAAATCGCTACTTTCATGAGCGATAGTTTTTTGTGAGCGCTTTAATTTGAAATTTTAAATTTAAAATTCATAAATACTCTTTAAGTTAATGTACATCAGAATTGATTGTCTTTAGGAAAGTGTTTGGAAAATACGTTCAGATCTAAATTAAATAGAATCGTATTTTTAATACGCTATGTTGCTCGTTAATGAAACAAAGTTTTATAGAAATATTTCAAAATGAACCACAACGTGATTAAAAAAAACATCAGTTTTTAGTGAACCTAAAATTATTTTGAGGCGTAAATATGCCGTGGACGACTGACTCAATATGCATACACGAAACAACATTTAGTTGGAATTTCTGAACGTCGCGGAAAAAAAAACGTTATTTCTAACGACGTACTGCGTTTTTTAAAGAAAAAATATAGAAAATCTAGACCGATGACCTATCGTTTTTATTTTTTAATTCGATTTCATATTCGTCCAACAACATTTTGTGAAAGAATGAAAAACTTCTACCACACTGTTTTCGAGAAAAATTAGCTTACGTTTAGATCGCGCTGTAGTCTTTTAGCGTAAAATGTCAACTTTTCAATGTTTGACGTCGTTTGAAATGTCCGTGATATAAACCTTTATTTGAATTTGATACACGAAAACATAGGCAAATTGTTTCTGTATCGGAAACACTTTTTGCAAAAGATTTAACGCCAGTGTTTGCAAAGTTATTCACGTTAGAGTGAAACGCTTGCGTTTAAAGACAGCTACCGCCAGGTGGCGCGTCTGATTCGAAAGCGCGCGACGTCATTCTTAATATATATCAGATGCACAAATAGAATGGTTACCAAGTTTCCATTTTAAACAATCGTTTAATTTTTTTCTTAAAGTAGATGAAAACGTCACTTTGAAAACCACCGAAGACGAAAACTGTGAAAATATTGCAGGCCCCATTTCATTGAGCCTGTTAAAGACTTTAAAGCATTTGAAAAACATAAAATACCGCATCGTAATTTGTGCTCCAACTTGGATATCAAACGGATAGGGCAATAGATAGATCTAAAAACATGGCAGTGTGCGCAACAAGCTCAAAACTAGGCACTTTTATTCAAATCTTTGAGAAAGAGCATAATATATAAACGTCCCTCTGAATGAGAAATTGAGAAAAAAAGATAAACTGTAATGTTCATAATTAACTAATGAAGAAATGGGTAGTCATCAAACCAACTAACTTTAAACTCTCGCAGCTTGGGTTTTAACATTCATATATTGCGCTCGTGAAATGCAAAATTATGAGGTTGATTAGCTGATAACAACTACATTTGTAATTATGGATTGAAATGATTTTTCAACATACTTGACTGACAAAGTACTTGTAACTGAGGTAACATGTCGCCATTTATCCTATAAATTGATATTAGACAAGTTCAATAAACAAAATCATTATTGATGCTTCTACGCTGAACGTGTAATCAGAAAGTGCAATTGACCTCCTGTGGCCATCCTAGTCGTTTATCATTGTCGTATGCAGCTAATTGATAGTAATTTTGACTGTCTTTTAGCGTACCGCCGCCTCATTGACTACGCTTATGATATTAGATTAAAAAAATATTTTCCCATGCTGATCTCCTATGTTTAATTTAAACAATGATCATGTCTCATTCGCTAAACCTCCCGTAACTTCTGAGAACCTTCCCCGAAATTGCACTGGAAATCGCAAACAAATTGCAAAATCGCTGACCTCTTGTTTCTTCTTTAAACAATGGTCACCTCACATTCGCTAAACTTCCGTTAGCTTCTGTAAACATTTTCAACATTTGCACTTGAAAGCGCACAAAAGCAAAATCTCTCTTTAAAAGACAATATGTTGACAATTAAGCAAAGTTCTGAGCATTAGTTTCCTCCTAAATGCTTGTTTAAAACATCTCCTCTTTTGCTATAAGCTTCTACTTTTTCACGACCGTATGTTTGGTGATTTATACCACAAGAAGGAAAATTTTTAATGTTAACACAGTGGTAAATGTTTTCATCAATTTTCAAAGTCAACGCATGGACATGATTTTTGTTTTGAAACCCGCATTATTTCATCTAACATGGCATACACTGAAATTGACATCATTAAAACAAACAAACAAAAACAGGAAAATGTGCGAGAACCAGCAATATTACATGTTGAAGATCAGCATTCTAACGACATCGTTGAAGATCATAATAGTAAATATAATAATTTGAATCCCTGTCAGGCTGCTCAACCTAGGACAGTGACAAAATTTTGTTTTTCTAAAAAAAAAGACGCATAACATTATTTCTACACCCTGTAGAAAATACAACACACGTATGTTTATATAATTTAACATGTCGTTATAGATCAGCTCAATTTCTGATTTGATGTTACTACAACGTCCAAATATTGTTTCATCAACATACAGAAGAATTTTCTTGCAAATATGGGGAACGGGATAGCATTCTCAAGCTCTAGACCTTTGTCTAAAGTGAACACGTCCGGTGCCGCTGTTAACCGGTGTTACCCTTCAAAGTTCAAGTTTGGTTCATTATAATATGTCGGTCATCAGGATGACCGACAATAAATTAAGTATACAAGAAACATGATTATCTTCATAAATGTCTTTTCCGGTAAACGTCTTCTCTATATATCAAGCAATCAAACATCAGCCTCTACACTTTCCTTTTGCATGCGTCTTAGAAACAGGTGGCATTGTCTAAATTATCAGTTCTGGACCGTGAGTCACTGTTAACCGGTGTTCAGGCTAAAGATCTCAAGTTTGGTCGATTATCATATGTCGGTCAGGATGACCGACAATAATCCAGTGATATTAAAGGATTGAAAAGGGGTATTCCCACACTGATTTCCTTTATGAATTAAAGAATCGATTAAGAAAGCGAGAACCACGAACTACCGTTCAAACGGCTTAACTTGGTTTTCTTCGCTGTTTTCATAGTAAATTTCTACCGTATATCCGGCCGCCCGTCGGTCTTTTTAGACTTAAAATGTGCCAAAAACTGTGCAATGGCATGAAACTTGTTTCATAGTTTTGCAAGATTAAAAAGTATAAAGTTGCATTGTTAATTAACACATAATCTCAGTTCAGAATAATTAACGTAGAATATTTTACATTTAAGAAGCATTTACATTTAATGAACAGCCTAATTTTCACAATTTCCCACCACTAAAGGCTCAGGTGCTCTTTCGTTATTTAAATCGTAATTAAAATGATATCATTTACTTAAACGATATATCGTTAACATCAGATACACCCTGCCACGGTTAATAATATTTCTTAACAAAATCCCTCGCCAACCCGCACAACCATCCCCAGATTAAAGTGAAACAATATGCGTACGCCCTGAAAGTCTGCGTACTCAGTCTGGCCACGCCCTTTGGAATAATCAGTAAACTAGCTTATCTAGTGCTGTGACAAATGCAATATTCCAGAATCTAGTCTCTGAGGATACAATGCGTTATCTGTAAAAGTAAATGTTGAAATAATATGCTTCGTTCTAAAAATTAAATAAAAATGTGATCTTATCGATAATACGTATTCGTACAATTCCCTGGAAGTAAACGCATGCACTCTTAATGACTTAATGTTCAGTCAGTTTACTTCATCACTTGTTTCTATAGAGTGGCATGGTTTGCAAAGACTATAATGTGCCGAGTCTAAGTACCTGAACCCCTCGATTAAGTGTAACGTTAATCCAACCTAGACCTTTCACAAACATGATCATAAAAATTTATACATGAACTAATGTACAAAAAAAGACATTTTACAAAGTAACCAATCGATGAAGATCACTAATATTCGGAGAAAAATAAAGATAATTACTTGTTCCAATACATGATTGGCAATTCCAGATTATCAACCCCGTCATGGTTTATTCCGGATTACTTTCGGCTATCGCCAGAACATTACTTTAAGTCCAAAAATAGTCATAATAATGTTCTGTCACTAAAAGTAAACCTTAAAATCGGGCCTACTTTTTCAACTGTACCATATTCCTTCAAAGAATTTCCACTACTGCCTGACATTTAAAATAGAGCTTGCGAAAATATATTCATTCAGGTATTAAGATTCGTGCGTTTCCATTGCGTTTCATGTTTTTAAACTTGGTTTACCCCACCCGGTACAAAAAACACGAGTAAATGAATAAATCATATAATTAAAAATCGTTTAATTCAATCACAATTACAAAAATTGGGCAGTTCCGTGTCACCCCAATATGGTTTATTCCGGATCACTGACAGCTATCGTCTGAGAAAAATAATCCCGAATATTTTCCGGTCACTAAACGATAAAAAAATATTCAAGGTTAACTTGGTCCTTTTTTAGTAATTTTACCATTGTCCTCCAAAAATAGTCACGTGCATTCGGAATAAAGGTACAACTTAATTACTAATCGATAACATGTGATTAAATGGATAAAATACGTTTAATTCAATAAAAGTTACCTAAATTAAAAGTTCCATATCACACATACTTGGTTTATTCCAGAAACTTACTTTCTGAGTCCAAAAAATTAGTTCAAAAAATGTCTGGTCATAAACAGTTAACTATAAGTTTGCACGGTAAAATTGATGCTATTTTACCAACTGTACCGTAATTCTCAAAATAGTAAAAAAAAGTCACTTTTATTCGGAATAGAAGTAAATAATATTTACTAAAGACTGCGCGTGCGTAAATATGGCAACTGCGTTTCATTCATTGAAAATTCAAAAAATAAGGTAGTGGGGTGTATTGGTGTATTCCGGATCACTTCCGCCTATCACATGCACATTACTTTCCGAGTCCAAGAAATTTAGCCCGGAAAATTTCTGGTCACTTAAAGTTAACCAAGCATTTTTTCAGTAAAAACTGTTCTACTTTAACAATTGTACCATATTCGCTCAAAATGGTTAAAAAAGACAGCAAACAGCATTCGGAATAAAAGTATGATTCAGTTACTATACAATTAATTGTAAGTAAATGTAGAAATCATATTCAACAGCACATAAAATTCTAGAAGTTCCGGATCAGTTATTAAAGTTTATTACAAATAAGATGATTTAACTGCTGTCACTGTTGTTACTGTGGCAGTAAGATGATCTTAGTGCTGTAACTGCTGTCACCGCAGCAGTAAGATGGCTTTACTGCTGTTACTGCGGCAGAAAGAGGATTTTTGTTGATTTAGAATATCTTACTGGCAGTAAGATGATCTTAATGCTGTCACTGCTGTTACTGCCGCAGTAAAAATGATTTTACTGCTGTCACTGCTGTGACTGCCGCAGAAAAACTATCTTACTGCTGTAACTGCTGTTACTGCTGTGGTAAAAACAAACTTACTGCTGTCACTGCTGTAAGTGAGGCAGTAAGATGATTTTGATCCTGTTTTTTATAATCTAAGAACATCGTACTGCTGTCACTGCTGTTACTGTTGTTACTGCCGCAGTCAAAACGGCCTTACTGCTGTCACTGACCTTACTGCCACAGTAAAAACGATCTTACTGCTGTAACTGCTGTAACTGCTGCAGTTAAGACGATCTTACTGCTGTCACTACTGTAACTGCGGCAGTAAGATGATTTTGGTGTTGTTTTTCATAATCTAAAAAAAGGCAATATATGCATATCAGGAATCGCCACACTAAAAAAACACAGCCTCTCCACGCAGCGAGAAAGAAGAGAGGAAGAAAGAGAGAGCGCATTTTTATATAAGTATGTCAATTCAAATAGGAAGCCACAAACAAATAACGAAGAAGAGAACCTTTGGGGATACCTCCTTGGAACGGTCAGTGGCAAAACAAATTGCCACTGGGGGTTTAAACCAGGTTCTAGGGTGCACCAACCTCACACTTGCCCCCAACGGGTTCTCGTATCACAAAACAAGTACAAGTTGTCTTGGTGAAATAACCCATCCATCGGCTCAACAATGTTGCATGCAATAGCACATAAACATATAAAACATAAGAAGCTAAAAGCATTGCAAAGCCAAAGGGCGGGTACTCCGAAGAGTAAGATCTGAGAGTTTGCACGTTGAAATTGATGCTATTTAAGCAATGTACCATAATTTTCAAAATAGTAAAAAAAAACAGTAACTTTTATTGCGAATAAAGGTAAAAGAAATGCGCGTGCGAAAATATGGAAACTGCGCTTCATTCATTAAAAATTCAAAATATTAGGCAGTTCCGGATCACCCCAACATGGAGTGTTCCGGATCACTTCCTTCTATCGCCTGAACATAACTTCCCGAGTCCAAAAAATTAAGTCCGGAAAATTTCTGGTCACTTAAAGTTAACCAAGAATTTTTAATATAAAAATGGTACTATTTTTACAATTTTACCATATTCCTTCAAAATGGTAAAAAGACAGTAAACAGCATTCGGAATAAAATTACGATTCAGTTACTATACAATTAATTGGAAGAAAATGTAGAAATCAAGTTTAATTCAATAAGACATAAAATTCGGGTAGTTCCGGATCACTCATCAAAATTTATTGCAAATAAGATGATCTTACTGCTGTAACTGCTGTGACTGCGGCAGTTAAACCTATCTTACTGCTGCTGTTATTGCGGTAGTAAGATGATTTTGGTGTTGTTTTATATAATCTAAGAACATCGTACTGATCTTACTGCTGTAACTGCTGTTACTGCCGCGGAATAAAAAAATCTTACTGCTGTTACTGTCGCAGTTAAAACGACATTACTGCTGTCACTGCTGTAACTGCCGCAGTAAAAACGATCTTACTGCTGTCACAGCTGTTGCTGCCGCAGAAAAACGATCTTACTGCTGTAACTGCTGTTACTGCCGCAGTAAAAACAATCTTACTGTTGTAACTGCTGTTACTGTCGCAGTCATAAACGGCCTTACTGCTGTCACTGCCCTTACTGCCACAGTAAAAACGATCTTAATGCTGCCAATGCTGTTAAAACTGCAGTAAAGACGACCTTACTTCTGTCACTGCTGCTATTGCGGCAGTAAGATGATTTTGGTGTTGTTTTTCATAATCTAAGACTTTGCAATGTAAAATTGACGCTGTTTAACCAACTCTACCGTAATTCTCAAAATATTTTAAAAACAGTCACTTTTTTGGAAATAAAGGTAAAAGATATGCGCGTGCGTAAATATGGAAACTGCGTTTCAATCATTGAAAATTCAAAAAATTAGGTAGTTCAGGTTCACCCAAACATGGGTTATTCAGGATCACTTCCGGCTATCGCCTGAACATTACTTCCCGAGTCCAAAAAATCAGTCCGGAAAGTTTCTGGTCACTAAAAGATAACCAAGAACTTTTAAAATAAAAATGGTTCTACTTTAACAATTGTACCATATTCCTTCAAAATGCTAAAAAAGACAGTAAACAGCATTCCGAATAAAAATACGATTCAGTTACTATACAATTAATTGTAAGTAAATGTAGAAATCAAGTTAAATTCAACAAGATATAAAATTCTGGTAGTTCCGGATCACTCATCAAAGTTTATTGCTAATAAGATGATCTTACTGCTTTAACTGCTGTGACTGCGGCAGTAAAAACTATCTTACTGCTGTCACTGCTGTAACTGCGGCAGTAAGATGATTTTGATGTTGTTTTTTATAATCTTAGAACATCGTACTGATCTTACTGCTGTAACTGCTGTTACTGCCGCAGTATAAACGATCTTACTGCAGTAACTGCTGTTACTGCCACAGTAAAAACGATCTTACTGCTGTCACTGCCGTTACTGCCACAGAAAAAACGATCTTACTGCTGCCACTGCTGTTACTGCTGCAGTAAAGGCTATCATCTTACTGCTGTCACTGCTGGAACTGCTGTAAGATGATTTTGGTGTTGTTTTTAATCTAAGAAGTTGAACGGTAAAATTGATGCTATTTAAGCAACTGTACCGTAATTCTCAAAATAGTAAAAAAAACAGTCTTATTCGGAATTAAGGTAAAAGAAATGCGCGTGCGTAAATATGGAAACTGCGTTTCATTTATTAAAAATTCAAAAAATTACGTAGTCCTGGATCACCCCAACATGGGTATTCCGGATCATTTCCGGCTATCGCCTGAACATTACTTCCCGAGTCCAAAAATTTAGTCCGGAAAGTTTCTGGTCACTAAAAGTTAACCAAGAATTTTTAAAATAAAAATGGTTCTACTTTAACAATTGTTCCATACTCCTTCAAAATTGTAAAAAAGACAGTAAACAGCATTCCGAAACAAAAATACGATTCAGTTACTATACAATCAAAGTTTATTGCAAATAAGATGATCTTACTGCTGTCACTGCTGTGACTGCGGCAGTAAAAACTATCTTACTGCTGTAACTGCTGTAACTGCGGCAGAAAGATGATTTTGGTATTGTGTTTTATAATCTAAGAACATCGTACTGATCTTACTGCTGTCACTGCTGTTACTGCCGCAGAAAAACGATCTTACTGCTGTCACTGCTGTAACTGCGGCAGTAAGATGATTTTTGTTACATTTTTTTAAATATAAGAACATATTACTGATGTAACTGCTGTAACTGCCGCAGTACAAACGATCTTACTGCTGTCACTGCTGTAACTGCGGCAGTAAGATGATTTTCGTATTGTGTTTTATAATCTAAGAACATCGTACTGATCTTACTGCTGTCACTGCTGTTACTGCCGCAGAAAAACGATCTCCCTGCTGTCACTGCTGTAACTGCGGCAGTAAGATGATTTTTGGTACATTTTTTTAAATATAAGAACATATTACTGCTGTAACTGCTGTTACTGCGGCCGTAAAAAGATTTTACTGCTGTAACTGCTATAACTGCGGCAGAAAGATGTTTTTGTCGTTTTTTTAACTCTACGTACATCTTACTGCTGTAACTGCTACTACTGCCGCAGCGAAAACGATCTCACTGCTGTCACTGCTGTAACTGCGGCAGTAAGATGATTTTTGTGATAATTTTTGAAAATAAGAACATATTACTACTGTAACTGCTGTAACTGCCGCAGTAAAAGGATCTTACTGCTGTCACTGCTGTAACTGCGGCAGTAAGATGATTTATATATATATTTTTTAATGTACGAACATATTACTGCTGTAACTGCCGCAGTATAACTATCTTACTGCTGTAACTGCTATAACTGCGGCAGTAAGATAATTTTTGTTGTTGTTTTTTCATCTACGTACATCTTACTGCTGTAACTGCTAATACTGCCGCAGTGAAAACGATCTCACTGCTGTCACTGCTGTAACTGCGGCAGTAAGATGATTTTTGTGATAATTTTTGAAAATAAGAACATATTACTACTGTAACTGCTGTAACTGCTGTAACTGCCGCAGTAAAAAGATCTTACTGCTGTCACTGCTGTAACTGCGGCAGTAAGATGATTTTTTATATATATATTTTAATGTACGAACATATTACTGCTGTAACTGCTGTAACTGCCGCAGTAAAACTATCTTACTGCTGTAACTGCTATAACTGCGGCAGTAAGATGATTTTTGTCGTTTTTTTTTCATCTACGTACATCTTACTGCTGTAACTGCTACTACTGCCGCAGTGAAAACGATCTCACTGCTGTCACTGCTGTAACTGCGGCAGTAAGATGATTTTTGTGATAATTTTTGAAAATAAGAACATATTACTACTGTAACTGCTGTAACTGCTGTAACTGCCGCAGTAAAAAGATCTTACTGCTGTCACTGCTGTACCTGCGGCAGTAAGATGAATTTTAATATATATTTTTTAATGTACGAACATATTACTGCTGTAACTGCTGTAACTGCCGCAGTAAAACGATCTTACTGCTGTAACTGCTATAACTGCGGCAGTAAGATAATTTTTGTCGTTTTTTTTCATCTACGTACTTCTTACTGCTGTAACTGCTACTACTGCTGCAGTGAAAACGATCTCACTGCTGTCACTGCTGTAACTGCGGCAGTAAGATGATTTTTGTGATCATTTTTGAAATTAAGAACATATTACCACTGTAACTGCTGTAACTGCTGTAACTGCCGCAGTAAAAAGATCTTACTGCTGTCATTGCTGTAACTGCGGCAGTAAGATGATTTTTTATATATATTTTTTAATGTACGAACATATTACTGCTGTAACTGCCGCAGTAAAACGATCTTACTGCTGTCACTGCTGTAACTGCGGCAGTAAGATGATTTTTGTGATAATTTTTGAAAATAAGAACATATTACCATTGTAACTGCTGTAACTGCTGTAACTGCCGCAGTAAAAAGATCTTACTGCTGTCACTGCTGTGACTGCGGCAGTAAGATGATTTTTTATATATATATTTTAATGTACGAACATATTACTGCTGTAACTGCTGTAACTGCCGCAATAAAACGATCTTACTGCTGTAACTGCTATAACTGCGGCAGTAAGATAATTTTTGTCGTTTTTTTTTTCGTCTACGTACATGTTACTGCTGTAACTGCTACTACTGCCGCAGTGAAAACGATCTCACTGCTGTCACTGCTGTAACTGCGGCAGTAAGATGATTTTTGTGATCATTTTTGAAATTAAGAACATATTACCACTGTAACTGCTGTAACTGCTGTAACTGCCGCAGTAAAAAGATCTTACTGCTGTAACTGCTATAACTGTGGCAGTAAGATAATTTTTGTCGTTTTTTTTTCATCTACGTACATCTTACTGCTGTAACTGCTAATACTTCCGCAGTGAAAACGATCTCACTGCTGTCACTGCTGTAACTGCGGCAGTAAGATGATTTTTGTGATAATTTTTGAAAATAAGAACATATTTATTACTACTGTAACTGCTGGAACTGCTGTTACTTCCGCATTAAAAGGATCTTACTGCTGTCACTGCTGTAACTGCGGCAGTAAGATGATTTTTTATATATATTTTTTAATGTACGAACATATTTCTGCTATAACTGCTGTAACTGCCGCAGTAAAACGATCTTACTGCTGTAACTGCTATAACTGCGGCAGTAAGATAATTTTTGTTGTTTTTTCATCTACGTACATCTTACTGCTGTAACTGCTACTACTGCCGCAGTGAAAACGATCTCACTGCTGTCACTGCTGTAACTGCGGCAGTAAGATGATTTTTGTGATAATTTTTGAAAATAAGAACATATTACCACTGTAACTGCTGTAACTGCTGTAACTGCCGCAGTAAAAAGATCTTACTGCTGTCACTGCTGTAACTGCGGCAGTAAGATGATTTTTTATATATATTTTTTAATGTACGAACATATTACTACTGTAACTGCTGTAACTGCTGTAACTGCCGCAGTAAAACGATCTTACTGCTGTAACTGCTATAACTGCGGCAGTAAGATAATTTTTGTCGTTTTTTTTCATCTACGTACATCTTACTGCTGTAACTGCTACTACTGCCGCAGTGAAAACGATCTCACTGCTGTCACTGCTGTAACTGCGGCAGTAAGATGATTTTTGTGATAATTTTTGAAAATAAGAACATATTACCACTGTAACTGCTGTAACTGCTGTAAATGCCGCCGTAAAAAGATGTTACTGCTGTCACTGCTGTAACTGCGGCAGTAAGATGATTTTTTATATATATTTTTTGATGTACGAACATATTACTGCTGTAACTGCTGTAACTGCCGCAGTAAAACGATCCTACTGCTGTACGGACATATGACTGCTGTAACTGCTGTAACTGCGGCAGTAAGATGATTTTTGTGATAATTTTTGAAATTAAGAACATATTACCACTGTAACTGCTGTAACTGCTGTAACTGCCGCAGTAAAAAGATCTTACTGCTGTCATTGCTGTAACTGCGGCAGTAAGATGATTTTTTATATATATTTTTTAATGTACGAACATATTACTGCTGTAACTGCCGCAGTAAAACGATCTTACTGCTACCACTGCTGTAACTGCGGCAGTTACAAGATGATTTTTGTGATAATTTTTGAAAATAAGAACATATTACCACTGTAACTGCTGTGACTGCTGTAACTGCCGCAGTAAAAAGATCTTACTGCTGTCACTGCTGTAACTGCGGCAGTAAGATGATTTTTTATATATATATTTTAATGTACGAACATATTACTGCTGTAACTGCTGTAACTGCCGCAGTAAAACGATCTTACTGCTGTAACTGCTATAACTGCGGCAGTAATATAATTTTTGTCGTTTTTTTTTTCATCTACGTACTTCTTACTGCTGTAACTGCTACTACTGCCGCAGTGAAAACGATCTCACTGCTGTCACTGCTGTAACTGCGGCAGTAAGATGATTTTTGTGATCATTTTTGAAATTAAGAACATATTACCACTGTAACTGCTGTAACTGCTGTAACTGCCGCAGTAAAAAGATCTTACTGCTGTCACTGCTGTAACTGCGGCAGTAAGATGATTTTATAAATATATTTTTTAATGTACGAACATATTACTGCTGTAACTGCTGTAACTGCCGCAGTAAAACGATCTTACTGCTGTAACTGCTATAACTGCGGCAGTAAGATAATTTTTGTCGTTTGTTTTTTCATCTAAGTACATCTTACTGCTGTAACTGCTACTACTGCCGCAGTGAAAACGATCTCACTGCTGTCACTGCTGTAACTGCGGCAGTAAGATGATTTTTGTGATAATTTTTGAAAATAAGAACATATTACCACTGTAACTGCTGTAACTGCTGTAACTGCCGCAGTAAAAAGATCTTACTGCTGTCACTGCTGTAACTGCGGCAGTAAGATGATTTTTTATATATATTTTTTAATGTACGAACATATTAATGCTGTAACTGCTGTAACTGCCGCAGTAAAACGATCTTACTGCTGTAACTGCTATAACTGCTGCAGTAAGATAATTTTTGTCGTTTTTTTTTCATCTACGTACATCTTACTGCTGTAACTGCTACTACTTCCGCAGTGAAAACGATCTCACTGCTGTCACTGCTGTAACTGCGGCAGTAAGATGATTTTTGTGATAATTTTTGAAAATAAGAACATATTACCATTGTAACTGCTGTAACTGCTGTAACTGCCGCAGTAAAAAGATCTTACTGCTGTCACTGCTGTGACTGCGGCAGTAAGATGATTTTTTATATATATTTTTTAATGTACGAACATATTACTGCTGTAACTGCTGTAACTACCGCAATAAAACGATCTTACTGCTGTAACTGCTATAACTGCGGCAGTAAGATAATTTTTGTCGTTTTTTTTTCGTCTACGTACATGTTACTGCTGTAACTGCTACAACTGCCGCAGTGAAAACGATCTCACTGCTGTAACTGCGGCAGTAAAATGATTTTTGTGATAATTTTTGAAAATAAGAACATATTACTACTGTAACTGCTGTAACTGCTGTAACTGCCGCAGTAAAAAGATCTTACTGCTGTCACTGCTGTAACTGCGGCAGTAAGATGATTTTTTATATATATTTTTTAATGTACGAACATATTACTGCTGTCACTGCTGTAACTGCCGCAGTAAAACGATCTTACTGCTGTAACTGCTATAACTGCGGCAGTAAGATAATTTTTCTTGTTGTTTTTTCATCTACGTACATCTTACTGCTGTAACTGCTACTACTGCCGCAGTGAAAACGATCTCACTGCTGTCACTGCTGTAACTGCGGCAGTAAGATGATTTTTGTGATAATTTTTTGAAAATAAGAACATATTACCACTGTAACTGCTGTAACTGTTGTAACTGCCGCCGTAAAAAGATCTTACTGCTGTCACTGCTGTAACTGCGGCAGTAAGATGATTTTTTATATATATTTTTTGATGTACGAACATATTACTGCTGTAACTGCTGTAACTGCCGCAGTAAAACGATCTTACTGCTGTACGGACATATTACTGCTGTAACTGCTGTAACTGCGGCAGTAAGATGATTTTTGTGATAATTTTTGAAATTTAGAACATATTACCACTGTAACTGCTGTAACTGCTGTAACTGCCGCAGTAAAAAGATCTTACTGCTGTCATTGCTGTAACTGCGGCAGTAAGATGATTTTTTATATATATATTTTTAATGTACGAACATATTACTGCTGTAACTGCCGCAGTAAAACGATCTTACTGCTGTCACTGCTGTCACTGCTGTAACTGCGGCAGTTACAAGATTATTTTTGTGATAATTTTTGAAAATAAGAACATATTACCACTGTAACTGCTGTAACTGCCGCAGTAAAAAGATCTTACTGCTGTCACTGCTGTAACTGCGGCAGTAAGATGATTTTTTATATATATTTTTTAATGTACGAACATATTACTGCTGTAACTGCTGTAACTGCCGCAGTAAAACGATCTTACTGCTGTAACTGCTATAACTGCGGCAGTAAGATAATTTTTGTCGTTTTTTTTTTCATCTACGTACTTCTTACTGCTGTAACTGCTACTACTGCCGCAGTGAAAACGATCTCACTGCTGTCACTGCTGTAACTGCGGCAGTAAGATGATTTTTGTGATAATTTTTGAAATTAAGAACATATTACCACTGTAACTGCTGTAACTGCTGTAACTGCCGCAGTAAAAAGATCTTACTGCTGTCACTGCTGTAACTGCGGCAGTAAGATGATTTTATATATATATTTTTTAATGTACGAACATATTACTGCTGTAACTGCTGTAACTGCCGCAGTAAAACGATCTTACTGCTGTAACTGCTATAACTGCGGCAGTAAGATAATTTTTGTCGTTTTTTTTCATCTACGTACATCTTACTGCTGTAACTGCTACTACTGCCGCAGTGAAAACGATCTCACTGCTGTCACTGCTGTAACTGCGGCAGTAAGATGATTTTTGTGATAATTTTTGAAAATAAGAACATATTACTACTGTAACTGCTGTAACAGCTGTAACTGCCGCAGTAAAAAGATCTTACTGCTGTCACTGCTGTAACTGCGGCAGTAAGATGATTTTTTATATATATTTTTTAATGTACGAACATATTACTGCTGTAACTGCTGTAACTGCCGCAGTAAAACGATCTTACTGCTGTAACTGCTATAACTGCGGCAGTAAGATAATTTTTGTCGTTTTTTTTTCATCTACGTACATCTTACTGCTGTAACTGCTACTACTGCCGCACTGAAAACGATCTCACTGCTGTCACTGCTGTAACTGCGGCAGTAAGATGATTTTTGTGATAATTTTTGAAAATAAGAACATATTACCACTGTAACTGCTGTAACTGCTGTAACTGCCGCAGTAAAAGGATCTTACTGCTGTCACTGCTGTAACTGCGGCAGTAAGATGATTTTTTATAAATATTTTTTAATGTACGAACATATTTCTGCTGTAACTGCTGTTACTGCCGCAGTAAAAGATCTTACTGCTGTAACTGCTATAACTGCGGCAGTAAGATAATTTTTGTTGTTGTTTTTTCATCTACGTACATCTTACTGCTGTAACTGCTACTACTGCCGCAGTGAAAACGATCTCACTGCTGTCACTGCTGTAACTGCGGCAGTAAGATGATTTTTTATATATATTTTTTAATGTACGAACATATTACTGCTGTAACTGCTGTAACTGCCGCAGTAAAACGATCTTACTGCTGTACGGACATATTACTGCTGTAACTGCTGTAACTGCGGCAGTAAGATGATTTTTGTGATAATTTTTGAAATTTAGAACATATTACCACTGTAACTGCTGTAACTGCTGTAACTGCCGCAGTAAAAAGATCTTACTGCTGTCATTGCTGTAACTGCGGCAGTAAGATGATTTTTTATATATATATTTTTAATGTACGAACATATTACTGCTGTAACTGCCGCAGTAAAACGATCTTACTGCTGTCACTGCTGTCACTGCTGTAACTGCGGCAGTTACAAGATTATTTTTGTGATAATTTTTGAAAATAAGAACATATTACCACTGTAACTGCTGTAACTGCCGCAGTAAAAAGATCTTACTGCTGTCACTGCTGTAACTGCGGCAGTAAGATGATTTTTTATATATATTTTTTAATGTACGAACATATTACTGCTGTAACTGCTGTAACTACCGCAGTAAAACGATCTTACTGCTGTAACTGCTATAACTGCGACAGTAAGATAATTTTTGTCGTTTTTTTTTTCATCTACGTACTTCTTACTGCTGTAACTGCTACTACTGCCGCAGTGAAAATGATCTCACTGCTGTCACTGCTGTAACTGCGGCAGTAAGATGATTTTTGTGATAATTTTTGAAATTAAGAACATATTACCACTGTAACTGCTGTAACTGCTGTAACTGCCGCAGTAAAAAGATCTTACTGCTGTCACTGCTGTAACTGCGGCAGTAAGATGATTTTATATATATATTTTGTAATGTACGAACATATTACTGCTGTAACTGCTGTAACTGCCGCAGTAAAACGATCTTACTGCTGTAACTGCTATAACTGCGGCAGTAAGATAATTTTTGTCGTTTTTTTTCATCTACGTACATCTTACTGCTGTAACTGCTACTACTGCCGCAGTGAAAACGATCTCACTGCTGTCACTGCTGTAACTGCGGCAGTAAGATGATTTTTGTGATAATTTTTTGAAAATAAGAACATATTACTACTGTAACTGCTGTAACAGCTGTAACTGCCACAGTAAAAAGATCTTACTGCTGTCACTTCTGTGACTGCGGCAGTAAGATTATTTTATATATATATTTTTTAATGTACGAACATATTACTGCTGTAACTGCTGTAACTGCCGCAGTAAAACGATCTTACTGCTGTAACTGCTATAACTGCGGCAGTAAGATAATTTTTGTCGTTTTTTTTTTCATCTACGTACATCTTACTGCTGTAACTGCTACTACTGCCGCACTGAAAACGATCTCACTGCTGTCACTGCTGTTCCTGCGGCAGTAAGATGATTTTTGTGATAATTTTTGAAAATAAGAACATATTACTATTGTAACTGCTGGAACTGCTGTAACTGCCGCAGTAAAAGGATCTTACTGCTGTCACTGCTGTAACTGCGGCAGTAAGATGATTTTTTATAAATATTTTTTAATGTACGAACATATTTCTGCTGTAACTGCTGTTACTGCCGCAGTAAAAGATCTTACTGCTGTAACTGCTATAACTGCGGCAGTAAGATAATTTTTGTTGTTGTTTTTTCATCTACGTACATCTTACTGCTGTAACTGCTACTACTGCCGCAGTGAAAACGATCTCACTGCTGTCACTGCTGTAACTGCGGCAGTAAGATGATTTTTGTGATAATTTTTGAAAATAAGAACATATTACCACTGTAACTGCTGTAACTGCTGTAACTGCCGCAGTAAAAAGATCTTACTGCTGTCACTGCTGTAACTGCGGCAGTAAGATGATTTTTTATATATATTTTTAATGTACGAACATATTACTGCTGTAACTGCTGTAACTGCCGCAGTAAAACGATCTTACTGCTGTTACTGCTATAACTGCGGCAGTAAGATAATTTTTGTCGTTTTTTTTTCATCTACGTACATCTTCCTGCTGTAACTGCTACTACTGCCGCAGTGATAACGATCTCACTGCTGTCACTGCTGTAACTGCGGCAGTAAGATGATTTTTGTGATAATTTTTGAAAATAAGAACATATTACCACTGTAACTGCTGTAACTGCTGTAACTGCCGCAGTTAAAAGATCTTACTGCTGTCACTGCTGTAACTGCGGCAGTAAGATGATTTTTGTGATAATTTTTGAAAATAAGAACATATTACTACTGTAACTGCTGTAACTGCTGCAGTAAAACGATCTTACTGCTGTTACTGCTGTTACTGCCGCAGTAAAAAACGATCTTACTGCTGTAACTGCTGTTACTGCCGCAG
The DNA here is from genome assembly GCA_038501625.1 of Corbicula japonica. Lineage (NCBI taxonomy): Eukaryota > Metazoa > Mollusca > Bivalvia > Venerida > Cyrenidae > Corbicula > Corbicula japonica. The sequence goes on from JAZAYU010000204.1 coordinate 22,036, forward strand.
TAAAAACGATCTTACTGCTGTCACTGCTTTTACTGCCGCAGTAAAAACGATCTTACTGCTGTCACTGCTGTTACTGCCGCAGTAAAACGATCTTACTGCTGTCACTGCTGTTACTGCCGCAGTAAAAACGATCTTACTGCTGTCACTGCTGTTACTGCCGCAGTAAAAACGATCTTACTGCTGTAACTGCTGTTACTGCCGCAGTAAAAACGATCTTACTGCTGTTACTGCTGTTACTGCCGCAGTAAAAACGATCTTACTGCTGTCACTGCTGTTACTGCCGCAGTAAAAACGATCTTACTGCTGTCACTGCTGTTACTGCCGCAGTAAAAACGATCTTACTGCTGTAACTGCTGTTACTGCCGCAGTAAAAACGATCTTACTGCTGTCACTGCTGTTACTGCCGCAGTAAAAACGATCTTACTGCTGTCACTGCTGTTACTGCCGCAGTAAAAACGATCTTACTGCTGCCACTGCTGTCACTGCGGCAGTTATATCATCTCACTGCTGTCACTGCTGTAACTGCTCACTGCTAACTTCACGTTCCCTTTCATGCCCATGCAACATTTTTTTGCCAGGAATTTCATAGATTTATTATATAACTGAACCTTTTCCTACAAATTGAATGCACACCATTCAGTTTGTGCCATGTTCTTATTGACTGCTACTTTTTTTCTCAAAAAGTTCTTTCTTATGCTTATAAAATTAAGAACAATGTTTTATAATGTTTTCACGTTTTTCTCTTTATTTCTGAAAAATTTTAGTTCATTTAGTTTTACAATCAATTTTAATTCATTAATTAAATATATATTTGGGTAAAACTTCCCAAGTGCGATTTTATTTAATTCAGATCGGGAGCGCTTTAAGCTGCCAATATCAAATTATCAATGTCTCGGGTCTCAAACATTATTGTGACAATTAAATAGAATATTTAATCTCTAGTCAGTTTCCAAAAACAACAATTTTACCCATAACAAGCGACTACAACATCTTACAAATCTACAACCAAACTTCAAAATGCCCTTATCACACCTCCAGCTGGTAAAACCCAGTCTTGCTAATTAGTTTACGTAACATGGTCATAAAACACCAGACCCTATTCTAAATAAGCATTGTTTGCATGACTTAACGGTGAATGGCTTAATATTTAAGTGAAATTTAAAAAAAGCTATAATTTCCATGCCAGCCAAAAAAATAAATTTTCAGAAAGGATACGTGCAGGTACGTAAATAGTTAAAGTTGCATTAATTTATTAGTTATTAACTTAAATCAATTTACAAAGATGATGGTTATTCCTTATATGTCTGTTTCACGTTTTTGTTAATTCGACAAATCATTTTAACTTCAAAAGCAATTTGAGATTTTTATTTACGCTTTTAACGCTTATTACCGCTTCTAAACCGGAACTACCCAATCAGCAAGGGAAACCACTCTCAATGGGAGGTAACTCAGTATATCGGTAGGCCCCCATTGAAACTGGAAGACACAACAATATCCCTAGGGAACTTTAAGATAGAAAATGTTTACTCTGTAATTTACACGATGTAGAAGATGAGTACCACTTTGTGCTAATATGTCCCTTTTATCAAACATTGAGGCAACAATATATACCTCATTTATATTCCCATAGACCAAGTATGTTTAATTTTATCGAATCGTTAAATTCAAACCAAAAATCAACATTAAATAAGTTAGCATTGTATTGTATCAAGGCTTTTAAGCTAAGGAATGAAGCCATAAACATTTAGATATATTATTTACATTTGCTACTGTTGTTAAATTTTAAAGTTGTACACAACCTATCAAATTAATCGTTTGTATTTATTCCAAGATGAACACTCTCACAACAATTGCAATTTTCTGTTGTTTGAATTGTATGAATCTCACTGCATGTAATTGTATTTGTTTTTCACGTATGACGATGAGCTTGTATGCTTAAGTCGAATGAAAAAAATCTATTCTGTTCTGTTCTGATAAAGGACTCGTTACCAATTAGATCATTTATCAATTGTGGACGGTATGTACGCGGGAAATAGCAAAGCGTGTAAATAATGTGTCCAAAACAAAGTATTGTTGTATTTATTTTGATTGTGATGTTTTGTTGTTATTGATTTCCTTGTATTCTTCGAAATATACGATTTTCTTTTTTTATCAAGCTAGTTTTTAAAGATCCCAACCCATGAGGCAAATTATTACAGGGTTAAATCCGCCGAGTGTCCTTCGGCGCGAAAGAACACATAAAGTTTCTGTATTTATATTTAAGTTCACTTTGATTATTAATAACAATAAATAACTAATAAATTATGTAAACAATATTTGAGTCAGATATTCCCGTACAAGGTTTTCATTTGCTAAGTAAATGTGTTTAATATAAAACTTTATTTCTAAAATTCAGTTTATAGGTGATCTTTAATAATGAATGGTATTCCTTCGCTCTTGAGTTGTTCCTTAATATGCGGTCACGGTTGAATATACGTATGGATTTAAAATCCCTAAAATTCCGATAATTTATCTGCCTCGGGCTATATAACCATGACAACTTTAAGGGATATAGATCTACATCTTATTGGTAATAAAAGTGTCAACCGCTTACAGAGAATTAAAGATTATCCATTATTAAACTAAGTTTCAAACTGATATTGACAATATTCTTTAAAAATATGAAGCACAGCGAATATTTAAATTTAAGTTCAAGAACTTTGACAAAACAACAGAAAATCGTCATTTCTGTGTTAGCTACCGTTCATTCAGCATGGTAGCATACCCTTCCGATCCGCTAAAGTTAAGCTCCCGCTATATAAAAAATTTATAGCATTTTTTAAAACAGATAATCATCATTTTTGTTAGCTACCGTTTTCAGCACGGTATAAAATTATCAATTCTTCCTTGAAACGAATTACATTTCACATCTCAAATTTAATGATCGGAGTCAACCGAATTGAGAATATCTCATTAATGACACGTGTCCATAACTTCATTTCTCTCATACCAGTTAAAACTCGATCACTCTGCTTCTGTAATCTTCTTTTTGTTTTCTATCTTTTTTCTATGAATATTTGTAATATTTCCCATATCTGCACTTATCTGAAATTATTTATTCCGACTATTATAACGTTTTGAAATGTAAATTTTTATGTTTAATATGTTAATGTTAGATAACGACAATATGTAACAAGAATTTAATTGATCTTAACGCGTGAATAAAAACACGATGAACATGGACATATCATATAAATCAAACAATACTTGCACAATCACAGTTAAGTAAAAATATAAAAGAAATAAACTCGCGTTTCATTATTTTGACCGATATCCTTGTTGTTGTTGTTGTTGTTGTTGTTGTATCATTGCTACTGTTCTCAGCGCACCATAAATATCAAATAATTATTTATTTCATCTGACACGGCTGTTATCCATTAGCAAACAGTGCACATATTGCAATATAGACTCTGTTCAGGTGACACATATGTGATTAAATACCATTTTTCGATGTCAATGATTGCAACGCATGTAGAAAAACATTTCAACGACTTCTGACACTTCTTGTTCAACGAATGGAAATAAGAAATTATTTAGTTTTCGAAATAAACGACTTCTAGAAATCCGTCTTGAACATACCTAAGCTTAGTAGTATTTTCTAAATTTATTTCACGAAATAGGCTCGTGTCATTTCATAAAACTAGCGTGTGTAATAAATTTAGTAGTCTAGCGATTTGAAACTATCAATAAAAGAATCGGTTTCACTCCTTGTAGCTGCTTTCGGTTTAAAAATATTAATACTAACTTTCAAACATATCAATCGACATGTTCGGCGCCTCCAGAAGTGTAATAGTTAACTAGTGTATGGTTTTCAGAGGGCCTTTTAAATTCCAAAACTGACTATCGTCCCTAATGTATAGCATACTGGGCGCCTCTTGAAAAGGAACGCCTCCATTATAAACAACAACCAATAGAAACTAAGTACCACAGTAACGCGATAACGTGATTCGTGGGGCGGAGTTGTAATAATTGATGATTCATTCATCATTTTAATATCGGCATTAATTGTTTTGCGATAAGAATCTAAAGTCAAAATAACTGAATATGGTGATTTAATTATTTTATTAGTTTGAATTAACCTCGGTACTTCCGTTTTTTGGCGCACTAGCTAGGTTAAAATTGAATTTACAGAATTGAATTGAACACCATAATGTCTTTGTTCATCATTATTTTGGAAAATTCCTGTTTATAGGGAAATTGAAACTAACAAAATGATTAGATATTAATATACATCTAAATATTTTTGGGACTTTTTAACATCAAACGCTTTCTAAATATTGAAAATTAAATTTCATTTATGTTCACTCATCATAATTACAAACGGGGAACCAAGTACACAAACTGACACACCACCATGGGTCCATATTTTACAAGGAATTGAAGCAAGATTAGAAAGCAGGCTAATTAAAATAGAGAAAAATTTTGACAATTAAAACAAAAGTTTAAAAAGCCTTGAAACTGGCATCAATTTATTTAACAACAGGATTGAGAAATTTGAACCAGAAATAAAATACATACCAAAGCTGAAAAATGCAGTCACAAGTATAGACAGTAAAATCACTGACATGAATAACTATATTAATGACCAAGATCAAGCTATTAAAAGTATTGAAGCAAGCACACAAATGATGAGTGACAAATATGATGAAATCATCTAAGGAAAGAAAAAAGAAGAAAGTAAAATAGTGATGTTAGAAAAAGAAATCCAGAAATTGAAAATAAAGCATTAATAGATAATGAATCTAAACATCATGAAACTATACTTGATCTACAATGCAGAAGCATGCAAGACAACCTGCTTTTCTTTGGGATTGCAGAAACTGAGCTTGACCCAGATGAATATGAAGACACAGAGGAAGTCCTTAAAACATTCCTACAAGAAGACATGCAAATTGACATTGATGTTGAATTACAAAATGTGTACAGACTTGGAAAAAGGAAGAAAGATCAAATAAATCCAAGACCAATTATAGCAAAATTTAAAAATAACAAAGAAAGAGACCTTGTAAAATACTCAGCACCTGGAGCACTACAAGGTACAAGATATGGGATAAAGGAGCAGTTCCCATGAGAAATAGAAGATAGAAGAAAACCCCTATACAAGGAAATGAAGGCTGCAAAAGAGAGAGGGTCAGAAGTGAAACTAGTAAGAGATAAGCTTTACATAGACAATGAGTTATTTGTTACAAATGAAGCAGAGACAGATCCAAGCACTATCATGAAAAGCAATAGCCAAACAAACCAATCTACAGATAATGTCAAGGGTAGAGTATTTTACCAAAGCAGAAGAAGACAATATGCCAATATCAAATCAACATCAATGCAACAATCAAATCTATCATTTACTGATACAAACTGATATGAGCCACTGAAATTTGAACAAAGTGTAAGTCATAAAGGTAAACAACATTTTTCAAAGAGAACAGCAATTTCACCACTAGACAATAACATGAAAACCAAAAAGCACAAGGAAAACACATGTTTAATTGCTGACAGTAGTTGCAGCCATGATGAAGAAAGTGACTCTAGTGAAAGAAAAGAAAGTAGTATAGTTAGGAGAAATGAAGAGAACAATGTTGAATGTATTGACATGAACAATGATTCAACTGTGAACAATGTCACTGGTGATATCAATGTTAACACTGACCATGTTGAATGTGTTGAGATGACTGATGATAACACTAACGAAATAATTAACAGGGAAAATAATGCAGATTCACATGTGCTAGAAACCTATACGATTGAACCACAAGAGGAAGTATAGGGAAACGTAGAGGGCCAGCGAAGTACACACAATGAAAACAAAAAAACTGTCTTGACAATTTGTACCATAAATGTGTGTGGTTTGAAGGCAAGAAGTGCTTACCCCTCGGGTTCTCATTTTTTTTAATTGTTAGTGGTGTCTCTTTTGAAACTGATCATTTTATTAACCATGCTCTCTCCCTCTCTTCTTCTTGACTGTTTGGGGAGGCTGTTTTTTCTGAATGTGGCGATTCCTGATATGCATATTTCACCTTTTACCCTGAATTTATTAACTTTATAAACAAATATGACATTATAGGTTTACAAGAAAGCAAATTAGATGATCTAGATACAATTAGTATGGAAGGGTATACACTTTTTATGCACAATAGGAAACAAATCAGTAAATATAGATCAGGAGGTATAGCATTATTGGTAAAAAACAGTATTGTCAAAAACATTAAAATACTTGAAAATAAAAGCAAGCTTGTGTTTTGGTTTCAGTTGAATTCTCAAAAAGGCTTACCAATAACATGTGGAATCATATATATCCCACCAATCAGATCAAAATTTTCACATCCTGATCCATATTTAGAGCTCCAAAATAAAATAGACTCATTAAACACTGACAGAATTTTACTCTTTGGAGATTTTAACTCCAGGACAGGAAATAAAGATGATTTTGTAACTTGTGACAATTTTTTGTTTCATTTGTATGGAAACGATGATCTTATTGAAGAGAGTTCAGGTATAATTAATGAACTTGATTAATACTCCATTCCTCATCATAGAAAAACTGTAGATGATACTACAAATGAATATGGCGGAATGTTATTAGATTTTTGTAAATCCAATATTTTTTTTTATTTTAAATGACAGAATTGGTCATGACTACCTTAATACCAAACCAACATGCAAAGGGACATCCACCATTGATTATTTCATATGCTTATCACCAATACTAAATTATGTCAGAAATTTAGAAGTACAAAACTTCTCAAGTCTTATCTCAGATGTACATAATCCAGTCATTATAACTATACAAAATCTATTTATTGAAGAAACCCAATCAAAACATAAAAATCATGAGACAATGAAAAGCCAAAAGTTATGGGCGAATGATAATATGCTTAATAGTAATTTTCAAAACGATATAAGTCTAGATGATTTCAGTCATATTCTAAATGAATTGGTCGCTATAAAAGGCAAACCAATAATTTCCCAAGTAGACATTGACAATATTGTAAAAAATATAGAAAATGTATTTCAAAGTACCTGCTCCAAAACGTTTGGTAAACCAAATAGTGTCAGTAAACATGTTACAAATAAAACCATAAACGCATATCTTGGTTTAATGGAGATTGCTTTCAAGCAAGAAACAGATATCATATAGCTAGAAGAAATTACAATAGGCATAAAAATGAAAACAATAAAAGTATTTTAAAGGAAATGAGTAAGGAATATAAAAATGCTATGAATAATGTAAATAGAAGAATAAAACAAGAAAACATAAACAAATTAAAAGCAACCAAATCAAACAAACCAAAAGAATTTTGGAAGATAATCAATAGCATAAACAAAAGTAAAACTGAAACAAAAGCAAGTTTAGAAGATTTATATAATTTTTTTAAAGAAGTAAACGCTGGAAATCCCAATTCGAAATAACTGAGGAAGAAATTTTAAAAACTATTTTAACTTTAAAAAATGACAAGAGCCCAGGGATTGATTATATCATTAATGAACATATCAAACACACTTCTGATATAATGCTACCAGTATATTGCAAATTATTTAATATCATCCTAGATAATGGAATTATCCCTGAAAAATGGACAGAAGGTATTATTATACCCATTTTTAAAAATAAAGGTGATGAAAGTAAACCAGAAAATTATAGGCCAATAACACTCCTCAGTTGTCTTGGAAAATTATTCACCGCAATACTTAATAACAGACGTAATAAATATGTTGAAGAAAAAGAAATAATTCGACAATGTCAAGCAGAATTTAGAAAAAATCATTCAACAACAGATAATATTTTCGTCCTACAATGTTTAATCGATATGATTTCTGCTCAAAAAAGAAACTTTTTTGTGTTTTTATAGACTTCAAGCAGGCCTTCGATACCGTTTGGAGAAATGGTCTGTGGTTTAAACTCGTAAAAAGCAATATGAACGGAAAATGTCTTAATATAATAAAAAATATGTATAATAACATTAAGTCTAAGATTAAAACAAACCAAGGTTCTTCAAGCTTCCATGCCTAAGCGGGGTAAGACAAGGCGTAAACCTTTCTCCTCTTCTTTTTTTCATTCTACCTAAATAATCTGGAGACATACTTTTGCAATACTAATGAGATAGAATGTAGAGTTAATCATGAAAATATATATATTTATTTAAAACTATTTGTAATCCTATACGCTGACGATACAGTGCTATTAGGCGATAACCCAGAATGCCTTAAAACTAGTTTACTAGAATTTGAAAATTATTGTAAGAAATGGAAATTAGAAGTTAATATTAGTAAAACAAAAGTGATGGTATTCGGATCAAGAAATAAAATATATGACAACATGTTAAAATTCAACGGTAAAGAATTAGAAACGGTAAAAGATTATAAATACTTGGGACTATTTTTATCATGCACTAAAAGTTACTTAAAAACTAAAATACACATTGCAGAGCAAGCAAATAAAGCTATGTTTTCCTTACTTAAGAAAACAAGATCACTTAGTTTGCCGATCAATATTCAAATTGAATTGTTTAATAAAATAATAAAACCAATACTTCTTTATGGATGCGAACTGTGGGGATTTTCTAACATTGACATTCTAGAAAAAATACAACTGAAATTTCTAAAACTAATACTAAATCTTAAAAAGTCTACCCCCAATTTTATGGTGTATGCAGAAACAGGCGTAAAACCATTAAAACTAGATGTTGATAGTAGAATTATTAATTTTTGGAGTAAATTATCAGATACCAGCTCTGAAAAATTATCAAACAACATGTATATCATTATTCACGGTTTATATGAACAAGGAAAAATAAATTCAAAATGGATATTATACAGAAAAGACATCAATTTAAACGGTTTTGGCAACATTTGGACAAATCAAAGAAACTTCAACAGAAAATGGTTTCAAAAAGCATTCCAACAAAAGATAAACGATCAATACCTACAAATTTGGGAGGGAATGTTAAATCAAGCATCAAGTAGTATTATTTACCGTATATTCAAGACTGAGTTTAAAATTAACTATTATTTTGAAATACTTCCTAATTATTATTCAAAATTATTGACTATATTTCGTACAAGAAACCATCGGCTCCCAGTAGAAGTGGGAAGATGGAATAGTGTTACTCTGAGTGATAGAAAATGTCATTTATGCGTTAACACCAATACGGTCGGCGATGAGTATCACTATATTTTTGAATGCACTCACTTTGAAAACGAACGGAAGCTATATTTAAGCAGATATTATTACCATAATCCCAATACTTTAAAGATGAATCAACTGTTTAATACACAAAATAAAATGGGGTTAATACGACTATGTAAGTGTATTGACATTATAATGAAAATTGCTAAAATCTGAATTTTTGTGATCAGTACTATATCTCGTGTATTATACATTCCAACATATTTGCAGGGTTTTGTTGTTTTTTTAAATATATAACTTGTGATTACCAATATTATGTTTAATTTATATTACATGCTTATAATATTTGTTGTTTTTTTAAATATATAACGTGTGATTACCAATATTATGTTTAATTTATATTACATGCTTATAATATTTGTTGTTTGTCTAACATAAATGTTATTTTTTATATATATATTAGATATAAGATAGCTATCACCTTTACGGGTTTTGCTACATTCGTTTCGAGCAAAACTTTGTATAATAGGTGATGACAACATTGCAAATATATGCACGCAACCTTTTTAATACATCATTTTAGACTATTGTTAAGGTAGTCAAACCTCTCTTCAAAGACCACCCAGGGGAAACCCAAGTGGTCTTGGAAGGCAGGTAGTCTTTGTGTACATTGAACTTATTTTGTTTTCTTATATATAAATAGGAAAGATGGAGTGTAGTCTCTTTCCACATGTGGCTTTTGTTTACAGGTGGTCGTTATCACAGGTAACAACTATGCATGTAAACAATCGCCATAAGGAAAACATTGTATATAAATGACACGAATGTTGTTGTTGCTTTTTTCTCTTTGTTGATGTTATCCATTTAAAGTGTGATATGTGGAATTGCGAACCTTATGTGCTTATACATTCAAGTTTATATATACCAAGTATAGTTTGTGCATATCAGCTACTTTATATATTAATATGATGTTAACATTTTGATATTCTCAACTACAAATGAAGTCCCAACGTAAAACTTAGTCATTCTCTTTTGCTGTGTATTAATCTGTATTTACCATTGTTGTAATCATTGTCAGTGTTGGAAATATTTCTCTTTTTTAAATCAAAACAATTTTCAATTTCTATATACTGAACTAAATACAAACTTAATAACTTGAACAAAACTTTCCGAAAACGCTAACCCATTCAACCAAACTTGACAATGTAACTCACAAAACGTAAGAATATTCCATCACTATAAATAACTATTCCAAAAGGGCATCCTTTTCAAAAACGCCAACTATCTTTGATTTATGAATATTCCATAATTCTTTTTTCTTGTAGCACAGGTTCACTTAAAATAATACTCTTAACACTAGTATTAATTTTATAGAAACACTCTATTAAATCCAAAGAAAGAATCTTTTTCGTCCTATTCCATAACTCACTTATCCAATTTTAAATTAATGAAACGTCGCGACAAACACGTGATAAAATCTTTACCTACTGACTGATTTATTAATACACATTATTTTCCGATTTAACGAATTGCATACACGCGTCAAACCGGTTTTTTATATCCCCTAATTAGGTTAAATAAAAACGGAAACAAAACAAACAGCAAAAGTTTACTTTTTACAAACTGTAGTTGACGCTCATTCTGTAAAACGTGTTGTTTTCTTTTTCTTATTCACTCATACTTGCATTAATTCGGCTAAATTTGCTGTCCTCTTATGTATAGTTTGTGTAATTTGTTATGTTGATTTTTGATGTTTTCTGTTTTTACTTTCTTTACATTTTTGTCCTCTTTCATAAATTATGTATTCATGCTTGAGTGACACGTTTGTATGTGTGTATGTTTGTATAAGGATTGTCTCTTGTTTAAGTACGATGTACTTACTGAGAAATTTTGTGAAATAAACTTGAAACTTGGGATTTAAATATCATAAGGTAATTAAAGCGTACAAGTAAATGTTTAATGCTTGATACTGTTTCAAACACATCATCATTATTGTTTTTGGTAACGAAACTTAAAATGGTAGAAATGTGGAAATCTGGAATTTAGTTAGTTAATGATTAATGCGTATTGAGATGATAACTTATAATTATATATCTTTGAACTTTTTGATAATTGGAATATAGGGTAAATTTTTATTGAATGAATTATTAATTTGTCTAATAAATGTCAAATGTCGTCTAATTGTTGCTTTCCAAGTTTAATTTCTGGTCTTCTTATGTTAACGAATGGTTTTCCACAGCCTGCTTTTCAGATGTACATTCACATTTTTTTTCGGGTCTAATAAAATAAGTCAAAACTCCGCATTAATCGAGAATGCATAAGAGTATGAGAGACATCGGGATTCTTTCGGTATCGCTGGGTCGAACAGTTTTTAACTATACCACTAACTACATGTATTACCCCTCCCTTTTTCGCTGGATTCCACCCCTGATGAAGTAATGTTTATAAAAAAGAAACTTAAACTATACTCTATTCCGAAAAGGAAGCGTGCACTTATTTTTTTTTTCATTAATGAATACATTTTAGCACCGATTACACCTAAAGCATATTCACGTGTTTTATTTGTACGGCGATTATCACAAAAAGATCGTTATATACGCCGCAAAATTGTATTTTTTTATTTTATTTTTTAAATATGTTGTGCCCACTAAATAAATAAATTATGTATGAAAACTTTATTCTTTCGATTATTTACCGTGTGACACTAGACTCACTAGTATATCAATCGGGTTACAAACTTAAAACTGTACTCTATTCCAAAAGGAAGTGCACGCTTTCTTTTCGGTGATTTTTCATTAACTGATTTTCTTAATGAATACATTTAAGCACAGATTACACCTTAAGAATATTCTCGTGTTTTATTTGTTTGGCGATTATCACAATAATATCCTTATATACTCCGAAAAATGTTATTGTTGTACAAAATGACACTATCTTAACTATTTAAACTCCTAATTTTATTTTTTAAATTCGTTGTGTCCATTAAGTAAATAAATTATGACATGTTTAATTATTACCGTGTGACACCAATATATCAGACTGGTTACCAAACCAGGATATGTGTTGATGCTTCTGGGGATAATCGTTGTTTCGCCCTGCCGATCTATGGGTTGGTAAGTCGAAATTATGAAGACACTAGGCGAAGTCGATTGTAGTATTATCCAACGACAGTATAATAGTCATGCGCATGCTCATAGAAACCCCGCTTTATGTTAAAGCTCATCGCAGAATAAATTTACATCTTGTAGAGTAAACACGTGTTGTGTTACACATTCACATTAGTGAAAGCCTACTTGATTTACATTATTCCTCAAGCCCCACATCTTTACATGGTGTCAGAAGTTAACTGGACTTAAAGAAACTCACGTGCACGTGACTTTGTGCATAAGAAACATGGACTTAAACGGCATTTCACCTCCGCGCATGGACTGGGAGTCCACAAATTTACCGGAAGCATGGGACAAATTTGAGCGACATGTTAAGTTAATGAACACTGGTCCTCTGAAAGGGAAATCGGAGAAAGAGCTAATAGCATACCTGTTGTTGTGGATCGGGGATAAAGGCAGAGATATCCACTCCACATGGACAGATATCCCCGCAGATGACGTGGACAAAATACAAACATACTATGACAGATTTCGAGCTTTTGTACAGCCAAAGCTCAATCCTATTTTTGCTCGATATAAGTTCTACAATCAAATTCAGGGCGACGATACCATCGACTCATATCTAACAAGACTGAGACTGTGTGCAAAAGAGTGCAGTTTCGACAATCAGGACGAAATGATTAGAGATAGGATTGTGTTCGGAACGAACTCAATGAAAGTTCGAGAAAGGCTCATCAACGAAGGTGCAGCTTTAACGATGGACAAGGCAATCCAGATCGCACAAAACTTCGAGTATTCTAAACAGCAACTGTCGTCAATGGCTACGAGCAGCACAAGCGGACACGAGGTGCACAACGTTCGGCGGCACCAACAGCAGACCACTAGGAACAGAACCCCAAAGACGAATCATGAACAAGGCAGACCAAGGCGGGAAAAAACGACTCCAGAACAAGGGAACCCTGAATATTCGTGTAAAAACTGTGGGACATCACACAAATTCAAAAACGAATGTCCGGCAAAAGGGAAGCGATGCTACGGATGTGACAAACTAAACCATTTCCAGTCAGTGTGTCGATCAAGCGGAAACAAAGTACATGAAGTAAACTGTGATTTAAATTCCAATGACTATGATTCGGATTATAGTGATTGTGATTCGGATTTCTATATTAATACGGTAAACAGTTTTGATTCTCGACCACTGTGGGGGTCACGATAGGGGGTGGTGCAAACCCGATGCGAAATCCCGATTCGAATCTTTTATCGCGTTTTTAAGGGATCTTATGCACCAATAGAGTACACAATGAAGAACGGGCAAGTCAGGAGTATTTAGTAGTTTTTCATCATCATCATCATCATCATCATCATCATCATCATCATCGTCGTCGTCGTCGTCGTCGTCGTCGTCGTCGTCACCACCACCACCACCATCATCATTATCATCATCAGCATCATCAAACTTCGTCATCAAAATTTATTTTTCTAGGATTAATAGAAAAATCAACCAAAGAAGTTAAGAAGTGCTTCAAAAAAATTTCAATTATTAGTTTTTTAAAGGTGGATAATCATTTTCCGTCGTTATCACACAAACTATAAAGGTTGATCATTTCTCTTTGATTTACAGAACTTTACCATACAATCAAAATGTAATTCTATTTACCGACGGCCACATTTCTATGTTGCGGGTATTTCTTTACCTTTTGCACAAATCGCGCGGTCCATACTGCTGGTATCATGTCATATTTAACGTGCATTTTTCTAACTACTCGCACTCTCGTAAAATGACTCTTAATAATCGCTATAATTCGCTATTTTACTTAATGTCGTTTGCAATACCTGTTTAATAAGTTCCTCATGTTCCGGTCTAATAACGCTTTAATTTATATATGTTTTTATATTTCGTAATGTTAATTTTTTTTATACACAGGCAAAATGAAAGAAATGACTATATTACCAGTGATGCTAAACCTTTAAAACCAATCTTGTTGATTATTAAGTAAACAAAAATACTTAACTGAATGAATTCTTTATTTCAAGTAATGTCGCACTCAATTATGGTATAGAGTTATGTTAATATTTTCCGATCAGGCATATGTTTTAAACATTAATAAAACAAAATACAAACGAAAATGAAACTTATGTTGGACATTTCTTCATAACTTTTCATTTGATTTGTAGATTACTTGTAGATATAAATTTGCTTGCATATTGCAGATTGTTTAATAATTATAATAGAAAATATTTTACTTATCGATTTGAAGAAAGAAGGGTATCATACCTGTCTTATAGATTTATTTCCATATGTTTAAACTCTATAACAGTTGTAATAGATCGTTTGTATTACTAAGCAAGTTAATAACATACATCGAAGGCAAGACAAGTAACTGAAGTTTTACAATCTGTATGCGTCTATTAAAAATATGCCAGGTCAACATTCTACAAATTTTGAGCGTGAAATACTCGTACAGTCAGCTTTTCGCATTGTTCACTCCTTTATGTTTGCATAAATAAATAAAATAAATTGCATTTGTAGCCTTTGAGAAACGACGGGCAGTTCAGAAAGGACCGCCATCGCAGAGAAAATGAAACACTGATGAAGTAAAACCATTCGATTTGATACATTCTCGAGCTAAAATCAATTGCGCACCGAACAATTATAAATGTATCAAATACATACACAATTATTGTTCGTTTATGACAGCATAGCATCGTATAAGTTTTAGCATGTTGAAAGTGGAATCAAAACTTTCCTAAATGGGAATCCTCGAGGCCGGAGATCCATATTTTAAGAAATATCTTATTCCACATTCAAGCCTATACGTAACACATTAAAACATGCGGTACTTTGCGTGCTTTTTGTGCTAAATTAAAAAAACTCGTATACACAACTGAATTAGAAAATGCCGCAGTTAAATAACTTGATTAATATGTAAAGCTTCATGGAAACTTGGTTCCGACCAATATCATTCCTATCGGAAAATTTTCATTAAAGGAAAATATACCAGTCGGATTCATTCCTATCGGAATTACACAATTATGTCGGAATTTCAAATACTATTAGATTAGTTCAGAAAATATGGCGCTTATTCTAGTAAGACAACAATTAAACAAATCTTTTTTTTTATTTTGATATAATAATAGCCATGTATTATGACGATAAAGGTTTATTTTTTCTCCAAAGCGTTATTTTCTCAACCAATTTATCGTCATTGGATTGTACTATTATATTAATAAATCAGATATATTGTATCAGTTATCATTAAAAATGGAATCATGCTTTTTTAAATATAAATAATGGTATTAAAAGTCACTCCATTTATGTTACTTGAACTAGCGAACAACTGTGAGTACTTTAAACGTTTAATATCATTTTACAACATTCTAAATAGTAAAGTATTTTGCCCAAGTTAATTCCTTTTTTATATTCATATTTAAGCCTAAACATGTGCGGCTTTCTTTTTCGTTCTTATCTGAAATAACATTTTAAATTGAACATGTGACACAGTTGACCCTAAAACATATCAGAAGCGTATTTCTATTCATAAATGCCGTTAATGTTCAAGACATTTTACATTTAACAACAGAATTGAGAACAACACGAAACAGTTTGATGATCGCCGGGCCGGGTTGAGAAATTTCGATTTTATTTTAAAATTTATTTTACATGTTTGCAAGAGCATATCTGAATACCAATTTCGAATTTGGTAACAATAGTGATAATAAACAAATTAACACTCCGTTTTAACAAACCGGCAATAAATCTTAAAAAAATCACTCGATATTGAAAGTTTATTTTTGTGATTTAACAGTCTCGCCGCCTAACGGTCGCAAAGTTAGATGCCCAAAACTTATTTTCAGTTGTTTGGGTACACTCAATTCACCTTTCTGATTTCAAATCGCGTTTGATTGTGTAGACTTAAGTAAAGAAGCCTTAATAACGGATGTACCATCATTGTTAATGCAAAAGTGAAGGAAATCATTCCTAAACAGTCATTATGATATGTAACATCGCATATCGCTCGTTTCACAGAATGCTACCTGCGAACCAATAATTTTATAATATGTATTGTTTTATTCCTCTCTCAACACAAACCTTATTGAAATGTTTACTTTTCAGGAAAAAATGCAACAACTTACTTAAATGATTGGAAAATATAAAAACTGCAAAGATGTCTATCAGAAATAATTTTCGAAACGTATTTTTCCGACAGGAACTATGCCGCTCGGAAACTTCATTTCAACATAAATTCCGATCGGAACCAAATTCAACAGGATTCATTCCTATCGGAATCACCTCTTCCGATCGGAATTTTTCCGATGGGAAAAATTCCGATCGGAAAATGCATGATTCCGATAGGAAATTCTCAATTCCGATCGGAGTTCGAATATGACATCGAATTTCTTTTCCAAGTTTCTCAGAAACTAAACAAAAAAGAGCATTGAAACCTTCCAATTTTTCTATTTAAAACATGTGCATTCACCTGAGAAAAAAACTGCAAGAAAATCGTTAAAATGAAAAAAAAAGTTTTCGGAAAATATAATATTCCGAAAATTCACAGGATCGTGTTAACAGTTTTTCCCAAGTCTGCGTATACCAAAGCGTAACTCATCCTTGCCAGTTACCGGCTCAGACCCAGGGGCCCGGTTTTCGAACCCTGTAATAAAGCCTCCCAGAGCCAGAAAAAGTGTAGAGATTGCCTTCACCGTCTATACGGTCAAAAGGATCCGTACCTGGCCCTGCCCAACAGCAGGGCCGTACCAATATTCTCAATTACGTGTTTAATATTCAAATGGTAAACATAAACCTGTAAGGATGATCTGTCGCGTGGTGATGTTTGGGGAAAATTAAATACACAAGAATGCCGAGTAGGATATACTTTTTTTAGAAATCAGATAAAAGCAAGATATACATTCTACTGGACATAGTTATCCATGTTGTTCCACTCCGTTTCAAACATAAATGTCACCTCTAAATTGGCGAGTAATAATCATCGACAAATAAATAAAAAGTTTATCAAAACTACTATTTTCCCATTGTTGATAAGTTTATCGGCCGTTGTCAACATACACAAACCGAATTTTGTTCAGATGTTTAAATTTTCACATTGCATTTAGTTTATCGGCCGATGTTTTACATTAAGAGCAGTCCTTTTAATAATTTGTAGGCATCATGTTAATGTCTCCTCCATCAACAATCATAACCATACAAATATTGTTTTATGTACAGGTTATGTAGAAACAGTGGCAAGGGAAAAATACCAAAGAAGTTTCTATGTATTTGTACAAGTAAAATTAATACACATATGTCAAAAATTTCTAAGTATAAACACAGCTTGACAGCAATCGCGTTAAAACTCTGTGTTGTTAATCTCAATCTCTCTAAAAGAACGCCTTGTTGGTTGACCCAGTAACCTTTCCGCACGCACTTCTGGAGGAAGAGTCCGGTATATCGTCGTAGTCCAGAGAATGGAGCTTATATGCTAAGAAAAGCTCCCACGGCGAGAACCACTAACAGAAGTACGGTCAAAGCCTTGAAACGAAAACAAATAAATAAAATAATTATAATAATTATGTTAATAAAAATTGAAAATAAGTACAATGCTTGGTGACAGATGCAGATGTTACGGGAATCCATTGTCACCTATTAAAATGCTTTATCTTGAAAAAAAAACACCAATACTTTAAGACTTATAAAGTAAACAACAAGGTATAAAATGAAATTAACCTAGAATATTTTTGTTAAACTGATAAATACACACTCGTCAGATGTCTAAGTGATTTAACATTACACACATCATCATTACCGGAAATTGACGTTTGCAAACATACGTTAAAGATCAAGTTATAAAAAACGAATTAAAGATATACATGCACCACAAGTAAGGCTACAGTATTAAAACTAAGTTACATAGTGATCTCTTAAAATAGGCTATTGTGCTCACTGATCTATTTGCTCAACATTTCTTTTGTTGTCTCAAATCTCCGAGCTTTGCATCGTTTTTATCACTCTAAGAAGTATCACATCGTTATGACATTATCAACATACACATTAACCAGGGCCTAAAATCATTAAAGTAAGATTGGAGACCAGTCTCAAATTTTAATCGTGATTTCAGCCAATCAGAGATTTGAGACTGGTCTCCGGATTTAGTTTTACGATCTTCGGTACAGGTGCGACTTTGATGATTTCTCAAGGCGACGATTAGGCACTGTTTTACATGTACTTTGTTCAAAAGCTTTAAGCTAACACGATGGTAAAAGTAGGTTTCACTTGACGTAACAGAACTGTCATATTTCGTGAATTCTAGCATACTTTTAAATTTACAAACTTACGGATGTCAGGCCTATGAAAGTCGTCTTTTTAAAACAACCACCGAAACTGCTGCTTGTACTGTTGGAACCTGAAAAAAAAGAAAATAAGGGACGAAATGCGACTTGTCGAAATGTATTGTTAGTATTGATAGAAATCTCAAGCACCTGTGCCCAAGGTAATAAAACTGGGCATGGAAACCAGTCTCAAAACTCATGCATCTGCTTGGCTGATATGGCGAACAGTTGCCATTTCAGCCAATCAGATGCTTGAAATTTGAGACTGGTTTACAATTTCAGTTTTATAACTTTTGAACCTGATTGGTTAAAACTGAGATCAGTCTTCCATTGAACAAATCAACCGCCAGTGTTGAGATTTGTCTGAAATGTAAGTTTTAAGATATTGTGCTCTTGTCATGTCACGAGTTAGACGAACACCAGCGGCTAACTCGTTTTTATAACTCTTTGCACAGTGGTATATTGCTCTTAATTAACTATAAGAGGTAACTCATGAAACGTCACCATTGTTACCTTATTTTTACTTCATATGTACGGGTTTGATCCTGTATGCGACCTGTGAAGATCAGCAGGTACAACCGGGCCGCCTGATCAGCAGGTACATCCGAGCCGCCTGATCAGCAGGTACATCCGAGCCGCCTGATCAGCAGGTACATCCGAGCCGCCTGATCAGCAGGTACATCCGAGCCGCCTGATCAGCAGGTACATCCGAGCCGCCTGATCAGCAGGTACATCCGAGCCGCCTGATCAGCAGGTACATCCGAGCCGCCTGATCAGCAGGTACATCCGAGCCGCCTGATCAGCAGGTACAACCGAGCCGCCTGATCAGCAGGTACAACCGAGCCGCCTGATCAGCAGGTACATCCGAGCCGCCTGATCAGCAGGTACAACCGAGCCGCCTGATCAGCAGGTACAACCGAGCCGCCTGATCAGCAGGTACAACCGAGCCGCCTGATCAGCAGGTACAACCGAGCCGCCTGATCAGCAGGTACATCCGAGCCGCCTGATCAGCAGGTACAACCGAGCCGCCTGATCAGCAGGTACAACCGAGCCGCCTGATCAGCAGGTACAACCGAGCCGCCTGATCAGCAGGTACAACCGAGCCGCCTGATCAGCAGGTACAACCGAGCCGCCTGATCAGGCTCTACACTGCTACATGTATAGATCAGCAGGTACAACCGAGCCGCCTGATCAGCAGGTACAACCGAGCCGCCTGATCAGCAGGTACAACCGAGCCGCCTGATCAGGCTCTACACTGCTACATGTATAGATCAGCAGGTACATCCGAGCCGCCTGATCAGGCTCTACACTGCTACATGTATAGATCAGCAGGTACATCCGAGCCGCCTGATCAGGCTCTACACTGCTACATGTATAGATCAGCAGGTACATCCGAGCCGCCTGATCAGGCTCTACACTGCTACATGTATAGATCAGCAGGTACAACCGAGCCGCCTGATCAGCAGGTACAACCGAGCCGCCTGATCAGCAGGTACAACCGAGCCGCCTGATCAGCAGGTACATCCGAGCCGCCTGATCAGCAGGTACAACCGAGCCGCCTGATCAGGCTCTACACTGCTACATGTAAGATCAGCAGGTACAACCGAGCCGCCTGATCAGGCTCTACACTGCTACATGTATAGATCAGCAGGTACAACCGAGCCGCCTGATCATGCTCTACACTGCTACATGTAAGATCAGCAGGTACAACCGAGCCGCCTGATCAGGCTCTACACTGCTACATGTATAGATCAGCAGGTACAACCGAGCCGCCTGATCAGGCTCTACACTGCTACATGTATAGATCAGCAGGTACAACCGAGCCGCCTGATCAGGCTCTACACTGCTACATGTATAGATGCATTTGTTTTTTTCCGACCAAGAAGCGACTACTGTTGATCCCGATCATACGACACGGATGACGCGAACACACAATAAAAGATTAAGGATCAATAGTCACAAATGTTCATGATGTGGTGGGAAATTGACTTAAATCGTTCAGCAAAACTTAACCGAAACAGTCCAACACTTTTTGTTGTTCTGCGCTCGTATCTATTGGTATATACAATTATTTTGAACAGCAATAAATTAGGCGTACGGTTTTTTCAAAGCAATTGTAGGGAGTTACTAGAATTTTACTTTCGCTTGTTGATATTTTTAAACGGATATTATGCCAGTCAATATCTAAATTCTGCCCAAAGACGATAAGTGTAGGCCAATAGCTTTTCATAGCTAATGTTTGCTTGTTATGTAAAACACCGACTTTAAATAAAAATTTGTACATGTACTATATTGTATTTGTATAAGTTCTTCCATTTAAAAAGGACGCCAGTTGCGGACCATAATCAGATCTTACATTTTATTAGATCTGACTTCAAGGAGAATTTATTGCACAAATAAATGAGCTCTGAACTGGTTACCTGGCAGTTTAACGTCAATGACGACAGACAGCTCTTCGGGATAGTCGGGTCCAACAGTTATTGTTTCTCTCCGCTTCCTACCGCTGCTGGGGCATGATGGGTAACCCGTGGATGACTTGGAGCCGTCGCGTGCCCCCTGGAATAAAGATAATTAGGCAGATAGAAACTGTATTCATACCTAATTTATTTCTGTATGCTCATAAGCACATTGTACAAGCAATACCGGTATAACTGTTAGTGTCACACTACCACATTCATCATTAATTTTTCCAACACTGCATGGTAAGATGCTATGGCAGTCGTCATTGCACTGTCATCAATAAAAAGGGAAATTATCCAAATCTCTGTAACGGTGAAATACATTTAATAACATTGATTTGTGCAAAATGTTATTGTACTTCAGTTTGTAGTTACAGAGATTTTGATAATTCTCTTTTCTATCGCTGACATTGCAATGACGACTATCATAACACCTTAACAATATACTGAAAGCCACGCGGGGCTATCAGCAATTGAACAAAGCAGGCTGATAGCCCCTTCTGGCTTTCAATCGTCGTATTATTTGAGTGAGTTAAGTAGAACTCTACATTCCACACGTGCCTTTATCATTAGAACAGAATGAGAATCCTGAAGAGTTCTCAATGTGTATTGTTTGTTCGGGCTGAGTAGAACCCTACAGGCTCCTCTAGTACTCGTATTGTGACAATAAGGTGACATCCAGAGACCACTGTTTGAAACCGAAAAGAATACTTTACGGTCCTCGTAAGCTTATATTGTGAAGCCGACTCAGGGTCTCTTGACGTGTGTTGGTTGTGGGTAGGACTCTCTTACGATCCTCTTTCGGCCATATTATGAAACAATAGAAGACTTGTCGCCCGTTAAGTGAGGACGCTGGATGCTAGAGATGACACTAACGTGAGTAAAATATCTAAACATTCCCTTCGCTTATACATGAAAGGAAGTTTTAACAAATTCCACAACCGTATTTTCAGGGTGGCTATACCACGTAACTTTTAGAATGTCGTGCACACACTTATATCAGAAAAATCAATCGTTTCAGGAAGGTTTTTTTGCTTATTTCTTCGTAATATCTGGGCCGATTTTGATCAGATAAAGAGCAAGGCACTCCTGATATTATAGGTTCAATTTCGATCAAAATTTTAACAGAAGTACGGTGCGCGTTATCAAATCAAAATCGGTCCTGAAATTATTGAGAAATACGCAAAAAAACCTACCTGAAGCGAGTGATTTTTTCCTATATAAATGTGTGCACGACATTCTAAAAGTCACGAGTGTAACCACCCTGTTATAATGGATGCCCAACAAAAAATAAGTGCAAACATATAAATCAGAAAACAGATGTTATACGAAAAGGCATCCATACACAGATCTAAAATGATTATACACGGAATCAACATTAAGGCTTACAAAGCATGTATTATCTGTGGACTTGGTGCAGTAAGTAACTTTACACGTGAATTTCGTGGACACAGGACTGGTTGAAATCCTGCGCTGGAACGAGACGGCTTCAAATGCTGGGGTCCTGAAAATGTCAATAACTTAGAACCGAAAATGTTTCAAATATAACTCACACGCGCTGTAAATAAATCCTATCAACTAGTATTTTATTTGAATAACGATTTTAAAGTTTTCCAGATATTGAAAAAAACGTGTTTTAGTTAATAGACCCGTACCCTATGTTATAAATTTGAGAATCAAAACCAGTCTCAACTCTAAAGCATCTGATTGTCTGATATGGCGACTGGTCTATTGGAATATACATGTATTAATAGCGCTAAATTACACTCAACTAAATTTTTAAGGTTTATCTGTAAAATTGTGTATTGTGGAGGAAGAGGTGCACGTGATCATGTAAGGAATGTTTGAATGCAATCTTTGAATCATTAGAATTAATAAATCAAAGTTAAAGTGGATGCTTTCTTTATATCCACGATTTGGATGTTGTTTTATCCCTGCTGTTAAGATGAGTTTTAAACGGCTTAAAGTTTGTTCCAATATAATACAAGAAAGTAGCGCTGTAATAAATCGAATACTTGAATAAGAATTAGTGTAAAATTAGTTCAATATTATTACAAATAGACCAATCACATCGTAACATTGAAGATGATTGTTCTGCAAACAAAAAAACATTCGGAACATTATGATATACCATTTAAGTCACAAGATAATTGTTTATCTGCACCTATATGTCAAATACTAGTATAGGTGCGCCTTTAAATTTACAAGTGCATTTTTACTTTGTATAGGTGCACCTATATTTATAGGTGCACTTTACCTATATTTATAGGTGCACTTTACCTATATTTATAGGTGCACTTTTATCTCAAAGTAAAGGTGCACCTGTATTTATAGGTGCACCTTTAAACAGTAAAAGTGCACATAAAAATTGTAGGTGCACCTATATTATTTTGACCCATTGCCAATTACAGAACGGCTAATAAAACGAAAACGCTATTTCACATCTCGCAACTCTGTCAAAGACATTTCTGCATTGTGCCCATTGCTTACCTGAAGCAATTTGGGGATCTAATGTATGCTTTCTCGGCATCGCTTGATTTGCGGAACCACTTGAAAATGTGATCATTTTTATTGAAGTAAATCACAGGGTTTGCTTCCATTCCGCACCTGAAACAAAAAAAAACATGTTATTTGAACCGTAAAGGACTGAGCCGCAGAACAGTTCACCTGAGTTGAAGTTGATAAAATTGAGAATAGAAACCAGACTCAAATCTCAGGCATCTGATTGGCTGAAATGATACTAGGACAATATCTGTAAACCCAGTCCGATATGGGATCCATAGAATCTGACTTGGTCAGAAAGCAGAATAGCTATAGAGAAATAATCTGTCACAATGTTAATGTAGATGTGAAGTTATAAAGGTTAGACCTTTAATTCTTTTTTTAAATTAATGACTTTTGAATACAGGGAGTTCAGGACGAAGATTAAAATTAATGTCTTGGGGAATACAGGGAGTTCAGGACGAAGATTAAAATTAATGACTTGGGGAATACAGGGAGTTCAGGACGAAGATTAAAATTAATGACTTGGGGGAATACAGGGAGTTCAGGACAAAGATTAAAATTAATGACTTGGGGGAATACAGGGAGTTCAGGACAAAGATTAAAATTAATGACTTGGGGGAATACAGGGAGTTCAGGACAAAGATTAAAATTAATGACTTGGGGGAATACAGGGAGTTCAGGACGAAGATTAAAATTAATGACTTGGGGGAATACAGGGAGTTCAGGACGAAGATTAAAATTAATGACTTGGGGAATACAGGGAGTTCAGGACGAAGATTAAAATTAATGACTTGGGGGAATACAGGGAGTTCAGGACAAAGATTAAAATTAATGACTTGGGGGAATACAGGGAGTTCAGGACGAAGATTAAAATTAATGACTTGGGGGAATACAGGGAGTTCAGGACGAAGATTAAAATTAATGACTTGGGGGAATACAGGGAGTTCAGGACAAAGATTAAAATTAATGACTTTTGAATACAGGGAGTTCAGGACGAAGATTAAAATTAATGACTTTTGAATACAACAACAACAACAACAACAACAACATTTATTCGCACTAAAGCAAAAACATTGCTTCTGGCATATAACATAATTCATTCACATAATCATGCAGTTGTAATAATTATTTAAACTGGAAAAGGAATTCTTAAAAGAGAAACTTTAATTATAAGCAGTTATACATTGTAAATTTAATCATGAAAACTTGATATAACTGAAAGTTAATAGTTAAAATACAAGAGGGAGGAACAATTTTTGAAATAACAAACAAAAATAATAACTAAGTCTCTAACTGATTGCGTAATCTTGAAGCTTTGTATATGTATTTTCCTAAATTTAATTGAATTTTCGCATTTCGTGTTTCCATTAATGAGTCGAATTTATTTAAATTTGGCCAACTTAAGTAATATGGTTTTAAAAACTGCTTTCGTAAATCTTTATACATTGGGCAAACTAACAAAAAATGATATTCATTTTCAATAAAATTCATATTGCAAAATTGACATTTTCTTTCATTTTGTGGAATATTAAAATAACGTCCTCTTTCTATTTCTAAAGAATGTGATGAAAGTCGAAATCTACTTAATGCTATTCTGTACTTTTTTTCTGTAATCTGATCGAGGTATGGTTCTAGTTCAAACGAATGTTTAAAGCGACTGTATGTTATTAATCTTCTTGAATTATTTATTTCACTGTACCAAGTTTGATAATAATGATCAAGTATTCTTTGTTTTATTATGTTGAACGAAATATCGCATGTTTCTTGATTTATCCATATGTTTTAAAGTCCAAGCTGTTGCAACATGGTTTTTATTTGGTGAGCCCAGTTTTGATTATTGTAAGAAAAATTATTATCGGCATCGTTTTTAAGCATTATATAAATACGTTTTGTTACATTTCTATTGTCAAGTTTTATTAATTTTATCCAATATCGAATCATATGTATTTTTCTCATGATGATTAAAGGAACTCTTCCTAGTTCTCCGTATAATGCAGAAAGATTTGTAGACTTATTAACACATAAAAGTTTTCTTAAAAATTTTGTGTGAACGATTTCAATATCTTTTCCTTCATTTAAACCCCATACTTCCGAAGAATAATTAAGAACAGATGAGACTAATATATCAAATAATTTACATTTCTCTGTGATATTAAATTCGTAATTGTTAAAAACGGAAAATAATCTATACATAGCTTTCGAAGCGTGTTCAGCTATGCATTTTTGCGTTCTGTGCCAGTTCCCATTTTTAAAAAAATATACACCTAAGTATTTAAAAGAGTCTACAATTTCTAGTTTTTCATTATTTATGAAAAAATCAACGTGTGTATGTCTAGAACTTCTTTCAAATATTAATACCTTTGTTTTCTTTGTATTTATTTTTAATTGCCATTTGTTACAATAATGTTCTATGTCGTTAAGCATAAGTTGTAGTGACAATGGAGATGTTGCGAACAGAACTTGATCGTCCGCGTACAATATAAGAAAAAAAATTTAATTCATTAACCGTGAATACACCATTTAAATCAGAATCTATGTTTTCAATAATGTCATTGACGTACATCATAAAAAGGAAACTGGAACTCTTATCACCTTGTTTTACGCCTTGATGTATGTATACCGGTTCCGATATTTCACCGTTGTGACGTACAGGGAGTTCAGGACGAAGATTAAAATTAATGACTTTTGAATACAGGGAGTTCAGGACGAGGATTAAAATTAATGACTTGGGGAATACAGGGAGTTCAGGACGAAGATTAAAATTAATGACTTTTGAATACAGGGAGTTCAGGACGAAGATTAAAATTAATGACTTTTGAATACAGGGAGTTCAGGACGAAGATTAAAATTAATGACTTTTGAATACAGGGAGTTCAGGACGAAGATTTGGAAATGATTCTTTATTAACTATTTCCTAAACATTAACATATTTTGGTTTTCTCAAGAATTTGAAAATTTGGAAATAAACAAAGCGACATTCCGAAAATTAAGATATGGCAACATATTACATGCATTGCTCTGCCATGTAGAACTGCTTGGCTAGAGTAAAGTGTCTATAAAGCATACTGGAATTGCTTCCTTTGTATCATAGGATTCTTTACGATATGGGATAGTAAATTGTGCATATCGAAATTTTCCAATTTGCGTCATGGAATTCTTTTCTACACTTCGTCTCCCAAACTACAAGTTTAATTACGGTAAATATTAAAATTAATAATAAAGTGTCAAATAAGTAACAATTGTTGTTGCTGTTGTTGATGATGATGATGATGATGATGATGATGATGATGATGATAATTGACAGAACTTCCGTTGAAGCTTTTCTAGGCGAATCAGATATTTATGATATACAATTATTGTCAAGATACATTCAAACTCTGACTTACCCTTGAGTGTTCACAATCGTGACATCAAGAACTGCTGCTGCAACCGTAAATGTAGACCCTGTCGTGACAGGTAACGCGTGACAGTCGTGCAGGAACATTCCAATCGGTGCTACGCTGTCATCTGTATAACATCATTCATTTTTAGTATTAGAGGTGTTTACTGACATTTACATGATAAACGTCGATCAGGGAGGTTGATTTGTGTTTGTCATTTTGTTGTCGTATCAATAATATAAAAAAGGAAATATATGCATATCAGGAATCGCCACACTCAAAAAACACAGCCTCCCCACGCAGCGAAAAAGAAGAGAGGAAGAGAGAGAGCATGCTTGTTATAAGTATGTCAATGCAAAAAGGACGCCACAAACAATTGACGAAAAAGAGAACCCTTGGGGATACCGCCTTAGAACGGTCAGTGGCAAAACAAATTGCCACTGGGGGTTTAAACCAGGTTCTAGGGTGCACCAACCTTACACTTGCCCCAACAGGTTCTCATATCACAAAACAAGTACAAGTTTTAATGGTGAAATAACTCCAACCCACCCATCGGCTCAACAATGTTGCATGCAAATGCACACAAACATATAAAACATCAGAAGCTAATAGCATTGCAAAGCCAAAGGGAGAGTACTCAATGATCTTACCGAGACCAGAGCTCCTGGTGTAAAATCAGCAAGAACACGATGACAGGGATAAAAGAAACGAATCGAGCTTCTAGGTTCTTTTAAGAAATGATTTCCCCATAAACCTTCATAAACTATTAAACCCCTGCCACCGTCGTGCAACCAAAGAGGTAATGATTTATTGATAAAAGATTTTGGAAATGGTGATATAAAACTTGATTTTGATTTAGGAAATCGCGTTTTCTTATTTCAGCAACGTGTTTTAAACCTGGTAAATTATTTATTAATTATTAAGGTCTCAGATAATACTATTTTTAAGTAAAAGGATTTCCTCGTTTTGTTAATTATTCTCTCAAATTAAAATATTTACATTCCTATTGATTTCTTCGTTTAAAAAAATTCAGTTCATTTTGCATGAATCGCATGACCCGTAATGACGTCAGTAACGTCATGGCTGTTACTATTGAAAACTCCCACGTATTACTCTCCTTTTTCACTAAATACTAATTTTTGAAAGCGTTCGACTTAAGTTTATTAAAAGAAAAAAATGAATAAAATGTAAATATAAGTAATGATTCTTATTTTGGTGCGGTTCATGCAGATTGGACGTGCACGCGAGAGCTGGCAAATTTACCATAAAGCGCTAGCGCGCTTTATGGATTTGCCAGCTCTCGCGTGCACGTCCAATCTGCATGAACCGCACCAAAATAAGAATCATTCCTTAAATGAACGTTCAGCAAGCGCTAGTTTATACCTTGTTAGAAACTTCTTGCCATTCTAATGAACAAAAAGTACAAGCTTACTAAAGAACTGATTGTTTGCCGGTGATGTTCCGGTCGTGCCGGGTATCTCCGAGCAGGCTTCCAGATACATAGCTGTTCCTAAGTCAACAGCAGTCGTGATTTTCTTCGCATCAAGAGATTTGTGTTCGTCTGGTAGACTGGTAATGTCGTCTGCTTTGTAAGCATTGAAGGAAGTGATGTAGTTCCTTTTGATATCAATGACTGGTGGGTCCCTATGAAATACATAATTAGGTTTCAGTGTGGCCATGTCACGTGATTTGTGACGTCATTTTTCGGTATTTCGGCAAGAACGTTCGCAGTGTTCAACTTTCCCCTAAGAATGCGCTACATGACGTCGAAAAAAGCGAACTATTAAAATACTTTCATGACTTTGAAGACTTGAATCGATGGGTTTTTTTCCTGTCATAATACCGAAAAATGACGTCACAAACCACGTGGTATGGCCACACTGTTGGTTGAGGTTTTTATGGTGTCTTGTGCGAATCATTGCAAGCTGTATTAGGCCCAAGATTATAAAAATAAAACTAGAGAACTATATTTGACAAGCAAGTAAATCGCTGAAATGGAAAGAAGGCTTAAATCTCAACTACCGTATCTCATTGGTTGAATTTCCAGCATCTGATTGGCTGAAATGGAGACTAGTCTCAAATCTAGGGTAATTAATTGGCTCAATCTCAAGCATCTGATTGGCTGAAATGAGGACTTATCGCAACTCTAAATTATATTTTAGGCTAACAATGGAGACTTGTCTCAAATTTCAAGAAGCTGATAAGCTTAAATTGAGACTAGTACTTTGAAACTTGTCTCCAGTCACAGTTATTTGTTGTTGTACTGGTTAATTCACAGTATTGTCTGCATCTCAGGCCAATCTTGAGCTTTCTAACACTTGAATCATTAGATACAAAACTTTTTTCATATTTCAAATCCCTCACTTAGAAAAACCTCTTTGAAGACCAACGACACATTTGGCATTTGGAATCTTAAATTAACCAATTAAACGGTAATGTAAAGGTAAAAATACATAATTTTTCGGGTTTTTTTGTAAATAAACTTTTTATTTCAAAACTTCACTCCGCGTTTTATTTTATGTTATTACGTTTGTGAAACAGATAATTTTGATAATTAAGTGATTATGGAATACAAGTTCTTCATTTTAAATATACGGCAATATTTATTCCAAAGATTCATCCATACATACCTGACTACAAGATTTGGAGAATCCATTTGATTCAGAAGGCAGTCGCCCGTCACTACATTGTGCGAAGCTATCAAGACATAGTCAAAGGCCTTGTCGAAATTCATATCTCTTTTGCAGTGGAAGGCAATTTTGATATTGTTAGTCTGGAAAAAAAAATAAGATCGCAGCGATACCACGACTCAACATGATCTGCTAATTACATGTGCAAATCCATTGAAACTTGTTTTTTTTTTGTTTATCTTTTCGTTGCAAATACATTTATATTTTTCAAGTTGAAGTTATGCAATCACTTAATAATCATGGAGAGGAGAACAGTTCCTATACTTCCTAATAACAAGCTAGGCCCATACATGATCGTAAAACTAAATCAGGAGATCAGTCTCAAATCTCAATTATCTGATTTGTCGCCATTTCAGCCAATCAGATACTTGCGATTTGAGACTGCTATCCAATCTTAGTTTTATGATCTTGGGGCCTAGAGCTATTTTTCTAATTATAGATAAGTGCTTTATAGAAATGCTATTTTTTATTAAGATTCAGGTAAACTTTTAAGACAACATTAACATTCAAAGCTGCATTCTACATTGTAGCTTTTGTAGACAAATAGAAACAATAACTCGTAAACAAAAACCGAAACAATAACGGGCGCTAAAGAATCCAGTGTTTGATATCATAAAAGGATGAACGGGAAAACTTGAAACCCAAAAAGTTGATCTTCTTTAATAAAAAAATAAACTGTCTATGTATAAACATATTTGGGATAAGAAAAATACTTAATCAATACAAGCAGTTAAAAGATTCTTACTTTATGTTTACTGGAATGGTCGACAATAGACTATTTGCAATAGTTTGTTGAGTGTTATAAAGCTATGTACAATACTTGTATTACACTCACTTCTTTCTTTGCACCGCAAGGGTAAGTGGCATCACTTGGGGTAATGGTAATGGACTTTTGCATGGTTCGGGTTTGGTATGTGCTTTATACACCGTCCGGAGTAGCTAACAATGTGAAATATGCCGAGTTCCCACAGGCAACCGTAGGCGTGGCCTTTTGTACTTCGTCGGTGTTTAAGAAGACGGTAGTGTCAATCAAATAACAAGTCGAATATCGGAAAACAAAACATACATCAACGAAAGGACAAGACAGGACAAGTGAATTAAAGTTTCCGAAATTCACTTAACCAATATTCTACAATTTGTACATCCAACTACGCAGATCCTATAGTTTGTCGACATCGTATTGTCACAAGTTTTCTACAGTGATCAACCAGATTTTTTGGTTTTATCCTAAACCGACAAGCGAGGGGGCAGTACCAGATCAGCTGATATAATCAGTATTGCCAAACTGTCAAAATAATTGATTAAATTGCATTGTTGTCAACAAAATGGGCGGGCATGATCACTGTGCCGTGTATGGATGTAATCATAGGCAAGATAAAGCCGATAACAAGTGCGGATTTTACGTGTTTCCGAAAATGCAGGCTTAATATCGTAGTGGATTCACTCGTCTGGTCGTCAAGATTTGACTGTAAAAAGAAATTAATTATCTCAAATCATCAAATTGAAAGTAACTGTTATTGTCACTTCTAGCTTTAACTTTTCGAATACCTAAAAATTGTCATTAGTTCAGTCCCATATTTCTATAACTATATTTTGTAGCGTTGAAATGGCCAATCATGTAGTATTATACGTCTTATTTATGTTATTTTAAACATCACATTTTTTATATAAAATCGTCAGCCATAGTCAATAAGACATTAGTTTAAGTCGCATTACATGAATATTTACGTGTTACGGAAATGATGTAGAAAGAAGATAAAATGTCCGCAGACCTGCCAAATCTTAGGATTTTCAGGCGAAATCTCTCGATTTAAAAAATATTGAATAAGATAATTTAATGAAACCTTAATTTAACTGAATTTAGAAATGGTTGTTTCAATTACATTAATTAATATTAAGAAACTTGGTCTTTGTCTAGGCTTCCAAATTTCCTGTTTATTGAGAGATTACGAGAACCTGTTCAGTGACACGATGCCTCGGGCACACATGTACACAACAGCTAAGTGTCATAAAACAAAACTCGGACCTGGATATCGCACTCCTGTTCATTTGTTTTGGTCCATGGTCATTTTGTCATAAAACAAAACTCGGACCTGGATATCGCACTCCTGTTCATTTGTTTTGGTCCATGGTCATTTTGATTTTTAAACAGATATGAAAATATTATATTTCAAAACCTTCAGCGACAACAACAACAATCTTTAACATCAAAATAGTTTTATTAAAAAAATAATTTATTTTTCGAATAGTTTTGGCTGGCCTGCCGTCCGTCAATATTCATTTGGTTCAATGAATTTAACGATTTCTTGGGTTGTAGCAGAAATCATCCTATTATGTATATACGTAATATTCATTCTCAAAAACAAAACTCGCAAAACGCGTATCAAGTCGCGACATAAGAAATATGTGTCTCATTCCACAAATACTTATAGCGTTACCAAAAATGCCGTAAAACGGTAAAATGTCCGATAATGTTCGTCTGAATTGTCAGAACAGAACATTTGAACAGAACATTTCTTTTATTTGAAGTCAGGTTCACAAAGAACAACATGATAATAATAATATAAGTTACAATAATGGGATAATGGCAGACAGTAGCAATTTATCGAATTTTCAAAGGGGAAAGTGTTTAAAGAATATAAGGGATAATAGCAGCTGTTTAACAAAAACAATAGGTAAGTAGCGTACATAACAGGTAAAAAACTTATACTCACAGTCATTACATGTAATAATACATCAGGTGGGGATTTTATAATTCATTAAGGCTAATAAACTACAAATGTAAGCATATAGACCAAATAAATATTCAATATGACAGAAATATGACACACATCGAATAAAAAAAGCAACAACACAGAAATACAAAATATTCATAATATTACAATTCGGCGATGTCTTAGCGAAACGAAAAGTAAGGCCGCCCATATTTTCACACAGTGTGCATGCTGTAGAACTATTTAGAGAAAAAAAAGAACAAGCGGCTTTAACGAAAAACGAAAGTAAAGCCCTTCATTCTTTCTTACTTATAGGCCTAATGAGCGTTATTTTACAATGTGACGTACTAACAACACACAACACAACAAACAAAAATAATTTCTGTAATAATTTTAAACAAAATTCAATTTCCATTGATGCGCTTTGTAAAAGGCATAATGTATTTTTCAAGTTACGACATAAAGGAGTAAGAATAATTAAATAATATTTGTATGTGGAATTATTAAACAATGTATTTGTTTGTAGCGTATGCGTTCATAAAATCCTTAAGAGAAAAAACTCTGTATGACACTTAACAACAATTACTAATTACCGAGCTTAAATAAACAAACTTATAAAACATATCTCTAAATATGGACCTTACTATCAATCCAATCTTACTATCAAGCCTGCGTTAAAAGCTGCGTTTTATATTTGCCCGTCAAAATGACTCAACAAAAACCATAGTCTGGCCAAAAAACCAGACAACAGTTTGTGTTATCAACAACAGATTACTATCCATTTTGGTATTTGGGGGCATACACACCTTATAAACATCTCTTGTTTCAGGTAGGATGTGCTGGCTGATCTACACTCGTCACCCCATGGATATAAGCCATATCACATGTCAGGTAGGATGTGCTGGCTGATCTACACTCGTCACCCCATGGAGCCGTATCACATGGAGTGAAGGTTTAAGAGGGGCGTCCCTGGCCAAGTGGTTAAGGTTTCCAACTGACAATCACTTGCCCTTCACCGCTGTGAGTTTGAGACCTACCAGGGTCAAGATCTTTCATGTGAGGAACCAGCTAGCTTGCGGAACGTCAGTGGTTCTACCCAGGTACCCGCTCGAACCTGAAAATTGCCCGAAGGGGCACCTGGGGTCTTCCTCCACCATGGGAAGCTGGTATGTCCACACCATAATGTCCTCGTTCAGAGGCGGGAGGGACATAAAACTGGGAAGTAACAACAACAACAAAAGTAAAGGTTTAAGTCCTATATGCTTGCATATATAAAACTTCATCACACAGCATGGCCTGTAGTGCTTGTCCACCAATTCATTAGGGATTCACAGTAACAAAGGCATTACAGAAGCTTATAAATTAAATTTATTTACAAATAAATAATACAGTTTACTTATCAAATAGCTAGCTTAACCAGGAAGGTATGAGGCATGTCACATTATTACACTTCATGTAACATTACATATAGCACTTTATAGATGAATTAAGCCGAGTTGTACATTCTCTGCTTATGATATTTCTACTATAGATAAGCTACAAGGCAAATTATGCAAAATAATGGATTATCACAAATGATCAGGCCCCAAGATAATAAAACTGAGAATAGTCTCAAATCTCAATCTCAAGTTGCCATTTCAGCGAATCAGATGCTTGAGATTTGAGACTGGTTTCAAATCTTAGTTTTATAATCTTCAGCACTGGTGATATGGAAGAATCAAAATAGTAAACATAAAATCTCATTTACCGTTTACCCAATGGATATGGCTTATAAACCATGTGCGACAAGTGTAGATCCAGATCAGCCTGTACATATGTGTTGTCCAATCAGGATCTACTTTGGTCATTTAGATCTTTAGATTATTTCTGACAAAGAAACAACCAGTGTAGATCCTGATCACACTGTTCATATGAACAAGTTGATCTAAATCTACACTAAGCCCTATTCATGGATTACAGAGTTAACATGGAAAACTTTGCTAACACAACACATGGGTTCAAAGTTAAATTCACAGCCCTAAATAATCAAGTTTACACAAAACTTGTAGAAATCAAAAATAAAAGCTTAACAAAATGTTCAAAACAACCAAACAGGTTTATGAATTTACAACACTAAATAAATAATCAATAACAAATAGACAATTTACAATGTTAACAAGTGGCACAACCTAACCTACTCTGCCAGTCCAAAAAAACCTAGGACATTCTATTTATACTTCACAAAGCTGTTACTCAAGCATTTACCATTTATCAACCTTCTAACTATTTTAAGAATAAATTTGTAGTTCACATTGGTACTTTGAAAAAGCTTCATTTATTTAAAAGCAATCACAAAAGAATTTATTTTAGAAGTAACAATAAGATAAGATCATGGTCAACAAGATGTTTTCTGATGCAAAACTGAGCTTAACCCTCTATAGATAAGCCTTTATTTACATGTGTATATCTATGTAATCTGATCAAAATCTACACTATTCACTTTGATTCACAAGGTTATTTCTGACCAAGGAACAAACAGTGTCGATCCAGATTGTTTGCCAGTTAATCTGGATCTACACTGTCTGCCCATGTGGTACAGTAAAACCCTTCAGTAAGACCACCTCGAAATTAAGACCACCCTGCTAATAAGACAACTATTTCAATGTCCTATTTAACAGTTTTGCACTTTTTTCCACCCCTATATTAAGACCACCCCACTATAAAGACCATTATTACACCTCACGTGATTAGTTTACTATAAAGCGTAATGTGACGTCACAGGGAGATAATCGCTACTGTCACATATGCAACAGCATCATGTCACCCTCGCGTGGATCTAAAAATAAATATCTTGGAAATCCGATTACAAATTAACTTCTACGCATGCGTAATTGACCAAGGGAGATAAACACATTTTGATCATTATTTGTAGCCGCTTATTGAGCATTATTGATTTTGGACTTCCGGCGCTTGATTTTGTTCCCAAACGAAATTTGGTCATAGTCAAGATCTCTAAAAAAACAAATGTTCGGTGTAATAAAATAAATATCACATCCCATTGGGGGAAACAGTACGAAATGTTAACCCTTGAGAAGGTAATGTCAACCTCGTCTAACGCCTCGGTTGACATTACTTCTCTCAGGTTAACATTTCGCACTGTTTCCCCCAATGGGATGTGATATTTATATACTATAGTGCAGTCCTAGTGGTGGCCTTTAGAGCGAGGTTTCACTGTATGTAAGGAGTAAACGGTTCAAATATAATACATTTAATTACATTAAGTTCATTTTTTCTGCTTATTATATTAAACTGAAAATACCCTTTAATACATATTTAAATTGTTCCTTGAACAGAGAAATAAATTTGGTTGTATTTTGCTGGTTCATTTGTGAATGAGTAAATGCGAATGAAATTTTGAATATGCTTATGAAGGTTAATGAAATTTATTGAGAATTCTTAAAACATCAATAATTATGATTTTGAGCCAATCTTTAAATTATATGTAAACCAGGCTTTTAGACATATTTTCAACTTAAAACTTTTACTCCATGAATATGGCTTATGTGTGACCATTGTAGACAGATCAGGATCTACACTGTTTCAGAAATAATCTAATAATTTTAAAATTAACCCCGTATTCCATTAGTATAGCTTATACACTCGTCAAAAGTTCTAAGTGCACACTTTTCAATTTTGAATATCTCAAAGTAAACTTATTCTAATTGAATGAAAGTTTGACATAATGTTCATTATGATCAAACAACAATATTTTTGTTGAAAACCGTGCATACGTTTTATGTATTACGTCATCCACGTCGGCATACGCTATTTATGCGTAATGTGTAACCATGGAACGGTTGACGTCAGCAGACAACGACATTGCTGTAAAATTCTTTTCACTGGCACAACTTCAAATTTGTTGTAAAAAATCTTGACGGTTTTCGTAAATGCAAAAGAAATACCTTATTTTTGCATATTTTATTAATTTAAGAAGAAAATCAAAAGTTATCACTTTCTTGATTGATTACGTTGCTTACGTTGAACGCTGATAATACTCAATAATGTCATTAAATATTTACGTAAAACAACGTAAACTCGAAAATATTAGTGTAACATTTGTTAGATAAGTGTCCAATTAATAAATATTTAAAACTAAAATTTATAGAAATTCAATAAACTTTACAATCGAATTATTCGAAAATGACGTTTATTTGGTCAAAAAGCGTGTCCGAAAACTGGTCAATTTTATCGAAATGAATACATTTTTTCGTTCGGAAAGGCTGTTACACATCTATCATAGTGAATTGCATCATCCTAAACTGCTAGAAAATTCAAAAACTTTTGTCATAAAACACTGTGAAAAAAAATGGAATTTTCTCCTTGAAATCCTGTAAAAACGTTATGGATAAAATAGGGAAGCGTGCGCTGGCTCGTCGTGCCCAGCAGACCATTACAAGCTACAGGAAGTTATTTCAGTGCAATGGAATGGCGAACTACAGTATTTCCTTTAAATGTACATGAAATTTAAATTATACAGAGATGAGAAAACGATCATAAATGATAGCCGATGCAATGATAATTAACTTGAGAATTGCTCTCTGAGTACAAGTGAGCTAAAATGTTATTATTTTTTAATCTGATTAAGCAGACTTAAATTTTTTGGTGTGCTTTAATAGAATATTGATTCTTCTTCATTGTAATTTACACTATTTTGAAAGATTCAATCAAATAATTTGAACAAGAAAAAGTCGTCGCCACGCGCCGAAAACCAGGTTTTCATTTAATACTTATACTTTTGTAAAGAAAAAATCTGATAAAGAAACTGAACTTCTTTTTTTAGCAACAGTGACCTTGATCTTGATCACAGACTTCTGAGTAGAAATCCCGAGTTGCGTCTTGGTATCAGCTACCCAAAGAAAGTTTGGTGTCAATAGATCACAGCTAACCCAAGTAATAAGGAGAAACCTAAATTTTTATTTTTAACAAAAATGACATAGACCTTTATCACAGACACCTGGGTATCAATCCTCAGTAGTGTCTTGATATAAGCTACCCACAAACCAAGTTTGGTGTCAATAGGCCAAAGAAAACTCAAACTATTGAGCAGAAACTGAATTTCTATTTTTAGCTACAGTGACCTTGAGCTTTATCACAGGTGCCTGGGTAGCAATCTCAAGCTGCATGTTGATATTAGATACCAACACTAAGTTCGGCGTAAATATACCAAAGCAAACTCAAGTTATCGAGGGAAAACTGAATTTCTATTTTTAGCAACAGTGACCTTGACCTTGATCGCAGATACCTGTGGCAATCCCAAGCTGTCCTTTGATATTAGCTACTCATATACTAAGTTTGGCATCCAGAGGTAAAAGCAAACTCAAGTTATTGAGGGTAAGCTGAATTTCTATATTTAGCAAGTGACCTTGACATTTATCACAGACACCTGGGTAACAATCGCAAGCTGCCTGTTGATATAAGCTACCCACAAACCAATCTAAGCGTCAACAGGCAATTTGGCATCAACAGATAACATTCACAAAATACTTAACAAAAAATCTAAGTCAAAAAGGGGCATAACTTTTGCAAAACACAATCAAAACCCCTATGAAACTTGACCTGATAATTGGTACTGTGATGTCAAACAATTATGTTAAGTTTTAAAGTTATACCTTGAATGGTAACTGAGAAAAGACAACTTTCACAAAAAACTAAACACAATTTTTAAGTGAAAAAGGGGCATAACTTTGTCAAAATAAGTCAGGGATTATGAAACTTGTCCGCATAATTGGTATTCAGATGTCAGATAACTATGTTAAGTTTCAAAGTTGTACCTTAAACGGTTACTGAGAAAAACACAAATTTCACAAAAAACTTCACAAAATTTCT
Source organism: Corbicula japonica (assembly GCA_038501625.1). Taxonomy (NCBI): domain Eukaryota; kingdom Metazoa; phylum Mollusca; class Bivalvia; order Venerida; family Cyrenidae; genus Corbicula; species Corbicula japonica. Next base: position 60,243 of record JAZAYU010000204.1, read on the forward strand.
AAGTGAAAAAGGGGCATAACTTTGTCAAAATACAGTCAGGGATTATGAAACTTGTCCTGATAATTGATATTGATATGTCAGACAACTATGTTAAGTTTCAAAGTTGTACCTTGAACGGTTACTGAAAAAAACACAACTTTAACAAACAAGAGGGCCAAATGGCCCTATCGCTCACCAGATTCTTGGAAGCATGAAATGAAAGGGTGGAAAGAATTCCAGGAAAGAGCAAGTACACAGCTTTCTTTTCAACAATGTGAAGAATGGGTTTTATAGTTTCACACAAAGATATGTTTTCACATTTGATAAGGTGATTATTCTACTTGATTTGCTGTGGTATTATAGCATTTCATACTGTTACACTTATGTATAATTCTAAGAAGGGTTTAGTCTTCAACCAATTAGATACATGCAGATAATGTTTTCTATTTCGAGGCACTAGTTTGGTTGTTATTAATAGAATATACCTTTGCTACAAAAATGTTTAACTCTTTTTTCCATATATATTTATATATATATATATATATATATATATATATTAAAGGCTACCACTGCAGATCCTGAACAAACAACACAAATGAGCAGGCTGATCTAGATCTACACTGTTGGTATTGCATAAAAATGTGTATACATGTATATGATGAAAGAGTTTAAGACTAGTTGGGTGAATATCAGGGCCAAAAAGCATAAAACTGGGACTAGAGACCATAATTAGTGCTCAAGTATCTCATTCACATGAAAAATATGACATGCACAATTATCTAAACTGTATACTGAACAACTGTTGAAATGTCATGCCAAAATCTGTAAAACTGTGGAAGTTAGCATTAGCAGATTTGATTAATATCTGCTTGTCTCCTAAAACTAATGAACTAAACCATAGGAAAAACATGTTCGCACTTGAACACTTAAAGGTGAATATATGCGAAAAGTTTCACATCATATTAGCCTGTCTTAAAATGAAAAAGTTATTTGTGTCATAATATTTTGTAAAATTATTCTTTCTATGAAAAAATGCTGGAATGATCCATATGAAGAACTGTTCAAGAAGTTCACGTTACAGGGTTTGTGACTGTTACATAGTGCTCATTTCAAGGGAAAATAATCAATTGAGCAACAATGAAAAGTATGTCATAAGTAAAAGTATGTGCATTTGAACACTTGATGATCATACATTGTACAGTGAAACCCCTCTATAACAGAGATCTGAGGGACTAAGGGAAAGTGTCCTTAATAGCGGGTTGTCCTTAATTGTGGGTATAAATCAAGAAGAAAACAACATTTGCGTTCTTTAAAAACTTGTCCATAATACTGGGGTGCCCTTAATATTGAGTGTTTGTAATGAGGGGTTTTACTGTATTTGCAAGCATTTAAGGCAATATTTTCAAAATGGGTGTTCAGTTTACCTATATTTTGTGTCATTCTTTGACACTCTGTCAGAACAAGAGGTTGAATTAATTGAACAAGTAATTTCCATTTTACAGGCAACACTAAGTTTCATGTTAGAGTTGCATTTGAAAGGGATATAACTCATGAAATATTGAAACTGGAGGTATCATTCTTGTTGTCACAGATGGCATTGTTAGTGCTGATGATATATTCCAAGTACGAAGTGAATAAAACCAGTACTTTCAAAGTTATAGGCAACATTAAGTTTCATGTTAAAGATGCATTTGAAAGGGGCATAACTCAAAAAATATTGAAACTGGAGTTATCATTCTTGTTGTCACAGATGGCATTGTTCATGCTGATGATATATTCCAAGTATGAGGTGAATAGGACACGTACTTTCAATGTTATAGGCAACATTAAGTTTCAGGTTATAACTAAAAAAATATTGAAACTGGAGTTATCATTCTTGTCGTCACAGATGGCATTGTTCGTGCTAATGATATATTCCAAGTATAAAGTAAATAGGACAAGTACTTTCAAAGTTATCGGCAACATTAAGTTTCAGGTTAAAGTTGCATTTGAAAGGGGCATAACTAAAAAAATATTGAAACCAGAGTTATCATTCTTGTCGTCACAGATGTAAATTGTTCATGCTGATGATATATTCCAAGAATGAAGTGAATAGGACAAGAACTTTCAAAGTTATAGGCAACATTAAGTTTCAGGTGAAAGTTTGGGGGACTACGGGGCGCCGCCGCTGCTGCCAAACAATAGGATCCCTAAAGAATTCAAGCAGACCTTTGGTGTTCTGTTAGTGAGTTTATATATTGGGGTCTATATGGACAAATATGATTGTTCAATAGTATAGTCATACTTAAGTTTAAAGTTAGGGCTTTAAAAACAGTGAATGAAATACTTATTAAGCTCGATTTTCAAAGTACTATAACGTTAAAATGCTAATTCAGTCAGTACCTGTAAAAAATGACATAAATGTTACCTTATTCAAATCTCCAAGCTCTGTTGTTAAATTAAGTTAACACTGACCTAAAGCATTCCAGTTCAAGAAGGCACTCACAATGAACATGAGCAATGACCTCTTATATATCTTAACAGCAAATATTGCACCAACTCTAAATATAAACTGAAGATAGGTAAAGATATTGAATTGTAGACACTTAAAATTTTTCACTCTGCTACTAAAGTGTTTGTTTCAAATTTAATCACAGATCAACCAGCGAATGAATTGTTCAGGAAAGATTGAATTTTAAAATGGTATGAACTCTGTGTCAAGGTCTGGTTGATAACTGTAGAAGAACACAATTAAACTCTTGAGTTCTGAGACCGGTATTGTACTCGACACACCGCCTTGTCATGGTGAACATTTGTGCCAAGTTATTTTGAAAAGCAATGAGAAATAACAAATTTACAGGGAAGACAAGTTAATTCTATTTTCATTAACAGTGACCTAGTTTTTGGACCAAGATGTCCCATATTCAAACTCGTCCGAGAAATTGCTGGGTCAGACATCCCGACCAAGTTTCATGACAATCGAAACAAAAATGTGACAGCTAGAGTGTTAACCAAAAAATTATATTTTTAATTACAGTGACCTAGTTTTTGGACCCATATTCGAACTCGTCCAAGAATAATTGGGACAAACATCCTGACCAAGTTTCATGACAATCAGAGCAAAAATGTCACAGCAACAGTGTTAACAGGGAAATTCTATTTTTAGTAACAGTGACCTAGTTTTTGGACCCAGATGATCCATATTCGAACACGTACAAGAAATCATTGGTACAAACATCCTAAGAACATCCAAGAAATTACTGGGACAGACATCCTGACTAAGTTTCATGACAATTGGAGCAAAAATGTTACGGCAAGAGTGTTAACAAGAAATTTCTATTTTAAAAAGCACTAATGTTGTTTTTAGACCAAGATGACCCATATTCGAACTCGTCCAAGAAATCACCGAGACGAACATCCTGACCAAGTTTCATGACAACAAAGCAAAAATGTGACCGCTAGAGTGTTAACAAGAAAATTCTATTTTTAGTAACAGTGACCTAGTTTTTGGACCCAGATGACCCATATTCAAACTCATCTAAGAAATCATTTAGACAAACATCCTGACCAAGTTTCAAAACAATCGAGGCAAAAATGTGACCGCTAGAGTGTCAACAAACTAATGCATAATGTACTGACCGGCGGACAGACAATAAAACTGAGACTAGAGACCATACTCAATTCTCAAGCATCTGACTGCCAAAAACTGAAAAAAATGAAATGCATGAGTTCTGAGACCCCCTATTTATATGCCAGTTTGTTTACATACACTGTATACAGCTGAAACCTCTCTTTAACCCTTTCCTCCATAATTACCCATTTTTATGCATCTGCGACAAGTGTAGATCCAGATCAGCCGGCAAATTTGTGCCATCTGATCAGGATCTGCAGTGGTTCCAATGGGTCAGAAATAACCTAATGAATCAAAAAGCAAACAGTGTAGATCCTGATAAAATAATATGGGTGGATGTGCCAACTGATCTAGATCTAGGGTTAATATAGTCTGAACATTTTAAGAATTAGCTTTAAATTTGTTGTAGTTGGTGTTTTAAAGCGACATTACTTCAATTTAACCCGCTCTTGTATGAAATATTACATGTATTTGGAACTATAGTCACTAATTTGCAGCATTAGTTCGGGCTAATAAAATTTTAATTTACTGAATTAAATTTGGTCCGCGCGACTAAAAACGAAAGTAAGATTTCCGAAACGTCACAGAAATCGAGATCGCGCATGAAGTTGTCGCGTCGTTAAAAATAAATGCTAAATATAGCTCCATTATATTTAGCTTCTTAAAAGTTCGTGAATGACAATTTAACAATATCATTTAAAAATCCCATCTATAAGAAAGAATTTGACCAGACCTTTTGTGTTCTGTTAAAGAGGTCATAAATTGGAGTCTATTTGGACAAAAATGATGTTTTTAGTGGTATATTCTTATTTATATTATTATAATTTTAAAGCTGGGGCTTTAATTACAAACAGTGAATAAAATATTAAGAAAAGTCTGATATTCAAAGTGCTTTAAAGTAAGAATGTTGTTTACCTTATAAAAACTCCCAGAGCAAAGTTCTTAAAATTGCATAACACAGATCTAAGCAGGAAAGTTCAGTAGGTCATTCATTGACCACGGACAAGAGCTCTTTCTCTCTGTTTTCTTTTGAGACAGTAGTTTGCTTGAAATTAATAGACTAAACCTTTTCTACAAAAATGCTTAACCTTTTCCTCCATATATATACTTTTTTTCAATGGACAATCAGTGTAGATCCAGATCAGTCAGCATATCCCTTTTGCTAAACAAAATCTACACTGTTAGCTTTTTTATTTGTTCAGTTAATTCTGACTAAAATTCAACCAGTGCAGATCCTGAATAGACTACATAAATAAGCCAGCTGATCTGGATTTACACTGTTGGCATAGCAAAAAAATATGTACGAGTGGAAAGAGTTTGGTCAAGATCAGGGCTAAAGACAATAAAACTGAGACTAGAGACCATACTCAATTCTCAAGCAAATGACTGCTGAAAACTGATACTAGTCTTAGAAAAAAATCACATGCTGGAGTTCTGAGACCTCCAATTAACTAGCCATTTTTTATACATACACGTACAACATAACCCTTTCCTCCTTATATACGCATTTTTACGCAGGTGGAACAAGTAGATCCAGATCAGCTGGCACATTCCTGCCGTCTGATCAGGATCTGCACTGGTCCCATTTTAGTTAGAAATAACCTAATACATAAAAAAGCGAACAGTGCAGATCCTGATCAGATTGTTTGGATGTGCCGGCTGATCTGGATCTACACTGTTCGCCCATGCAAAAAGTTGTGTATATGGATGAAAGGGTTAATATAGTCTGAACATTTTGTGAATGTACTTCAAATTTGTTGTTGTTGTTGTTGTTGCTTTACTTACAAATTTGAACAAAATATTCACAAAAGCCCATGTTCAGTGCTATAAATTACAAATGATTATTTCATAGAATATGTCAAAATTTACCCTATAAAAACTTCCAGAGCAAAGTTCTTAATATTGCATAACACAGATCTAAGCAGGAAAGTTCAGTAGGTCATTTAATATGACCAGCAACCAGAGCATTGAACTCCATAATGCATTCTTATACATCTTAATATAGCTGAAGACAGGTAGAACTATTGAAATTTTGTCACTTAAAATTTTCACTCTGCTACTAAAATTTTTGTTTCAAATTTTATCACTGAACAACCAGTGAATGAATTGTTCAGGAAAGATTGAATTTTTAGATGGTATAAAGTTTGTGCCAAAATCTGGTTGATAACTATAGAAAATCAAAGGTTAAAAACAGAATTTAAAAGAAAAAAATTTTGAAAACCCCAGGGCGGGGCCCCTGGGCAATTCAAGAACATGATTTTAATAATTTGAGTAGAGATCATTAATATCAATATTCATACCAAATTTGATGACAATCAGATAAAAAATGTGACCTCTATTGCATTAACAAAATTTTTGCTTTAATCTGACCTAGTGACCTAGTTTTTGACCCAAGATGACCCAGTTTCAATAGGGGTCATCACACCACCAAGAGAAACATTCTGACCAAGTTTGATGAAAATCGGTTGAAAACTGTGGCCTCTATCGCGTTAACAAAGAAAATGTTGACGGACGACGGACGCCGGACGACGGACATCTGGTGCCCCTCTGATCACAATAGCTCACTCAGAGCCTTCGGCTCTGGTGAGCTAAAAACTTCACAAAATTTCTAAGTGAAAAAGGGGCATAACTTTGTCAAAATACAGTCAGGGATTATGAAACTTGTCTTGATAATTGGTATTGATATGTCAGACAACTATCTTAAGTTTCAAAGTTGTACCTTGAACGGTTACTGAGAAAAACACAACTTTAACAAAAAAACTTCACAAAATTTCTAAGTGAAAAAGGGGCATAACTTTGTCAAAATACAGTCAGGGATTATGAAACTTGTCCTGATTATTGGTATTGATATGTCAGACAACTATGTTAAGTTTCAAAGTTGTACCTTGAACGGTTACTGAGAAAAACACAACTTTAACAAAAAACTTCACAAAATGTTGACGCCCGCCCGCCCGCCCAGCCGCCCGCCCGCCCAACAACATACCCCAATCTAATAAGCAGGATTTTTCTAAAGAAAACCTGGTTAAAAATCAACATTTATCAAGTGTGCACTTAGAACTTTTGACTAGTGTAGACCATGGGTAAACAGTAAAGATCCAGATCAGCCAATACATCTCTACTGTCTGATCAGGATCTACACTACCACTTGCTGTTATATTCATATGGTTATTTTTATCAAGAAGCAACCAGTGCAGGGCTGAAGGTTATAAAACTGAGTTTGGAAACCAGTCTCCATTTCAGCCAATCAGATGCTTGATATTTGAGACTGGTTTCCATGCTCAGTTTTATAACCTTGCACACAGATCCAGATAGATGGCACAGATGCGCTGGCTGATCGGTATCAACACGGGTCACAAATGAGAAAAACCAATATGTATAGAGTAAAGGGTTAAAGAGTTATCAGAGTAAAACTCATAAATGATCATTATTTATATGGTGTCATGAATTCTGGTGATGACCTGGCTCAAATAATATACTTGAAAGATCCTGAAGCCTGGCTCATAAATAAGGCCAACATGAAGACAATCTTTTGTTTGCAGTTACCATAACCTGATTTTTGGAGGCGAGTGTTTAGGTGGGGATATTATTTTTACTTTTACCTATGTATATTGAGTAAAAAAGTTTTAAAAACACCTGTAACACCAAGAATTAGGAGTCAAGGCAATTTTTTTTGGTCAAGTCAGTTGGGCAAATGCAAACAATTTTCAAGGTCAGCCTAATGTTGATGTCAAATGAACGAGATTAACCCATTCCTGTACAGACACACCTTTATTGCTAGGGCGAACAGTTTTGATCCAGATCAGCCGGCACATCCGTGCAGTCTGATCAGGATCTAAACTGTTCGCTTTTTGATTCATTAGGTTATTTCTGACCAAAATGCAACCAGTGCAGATCCTGATCAGACGGCACGGATGTGCCGGCTGATCTGGATATACACTGGTCGCACATGCGTAAAAATGCGTATCTATCCAGGAAAGGGTTAAGACAAGTATGGACCGCAGTTCCTGAACACAACAAGTCATCACAACACTGAACAGTGCACCAATAGTTACCTCAGATTTAAAGCAAATAGTACATGCAAGAATTACAATTTGCACTACATTATCATTTTAAATTTTCAGCAGGTAAGTTGTTGGTATGTATTCACTTTTATCTTAACTCTTTACTCCATAGATACAGCTTTCATTGCATGCTGCTTTCTTGTGATAGAGATAATCTCAATGTGCCGTCTGATCAGGATCAAAATTGTTTACTTTTAAATTCATTAGGTTATTTTAGACCAAAAGGTGTGAACACTTTAGATCCAGATGACAAAGATGTGGCAGCTGGTCTGGATCTAATGTGGTTACCCCTGTGACAAAAGTGGTATATAATAATGGAGCAAAGGGTTACGTTTTCTACCACTTCTAGTATAAGCCGCTATTCCATGGATAAAGCTTTTATACCGTGCTCAAACAATGTAGATCTTTATCAGCCTGCACATCTATGTAGACTGATCTAGATCTACTCTAGTCACTTCTGTAATTATTGGGTTATTTCCAACCAAGAAGCTTCTAGTATAGATCCAGATCAGACTGTGCAGATGTAAAGGCTGATCGGGATCTGCACTGGATGGACATTCAGGTAAGGCATAAGCTGTATCCATACAGTAATTGATTAACACAAATCTGGTCAAATCAAATATGTGTTATCATCAAAGTTTGACAGACACAGTCATCCAGTATTTGACTACACTGATGCTACAAACATAATATGGTGGGGACCCATTTATCAATGTGATTTGCATTATAATATATTTCTTCACAATCAACTCCACTGTAAAAGAAAAAAATCAAAATGCTCTTAGATATAAAAAATCTCCTCCCTTCCCATTAACCATGTTAATTTTAAGCACACAGCAAATATATGGTTAGTCACGAACTCCGGTTGTATTTATGGCAAAGCTGAAATCATGAAAAAATCTGCTTCGTTTGTTTATATAATAAAGTATGCTCTCATTTCCTGATCATTTTATGATATCATCTTATTTTGGAAAAGCACAAACTGCAATGCATTCAAACATAATGCAATATCTGTAGAACAATGATTAATCATGGATGACAACATAAACCACACTATATTAAAATCTGTGCCCAAGATCATCAAACTAAATCTGGAGAAAAGTCTCAAACCTCAAGCCATTTCAGCCAATCAGATGCTTGAGATTTGAGACTGGTCTCCAATTGCAGTATATGATCTTGGGCCCTGAGCAAATTACAACTCTTAAAGTAAAAATCTGCCACATTACATTATCTAGGCTACACACAAGTTTTACATATAAAACAATCACTTTTTATGGAATATCAAAAGCACTTTAAGTCATGGAACTATCTTAACAGCAAAAGACGAGACTATATGTAACCATTGCAAAGGCACTAGTAACAAAAGCCAAAAATCAACAAACTAGATAAACAAAGTAGAGTAAGTCAGAGTCTTGCAAAAGCATAGAATACATGTCAGGGGCAGATCCAGAGGGGGCACAGTGGGGTTACTCAAACCCCCTTTTTTGGGCAGCATTTTTTAATTTCTGGAAATCTTGTACTAAACCTTGCAGGTACCAATGCAGTCTGAAATATGGAATATCATCAACAAGGAATATTTTCTGTCCAGGTCAATATCAGTTATTATTTTACTAATATCACATTTCCAACATGATAAGGTCAACCAGTTACTGCTTCTAAACTTAACCCTTCACCCCAAAGTTATACGCCTTTCCAATAAACAGTTTCGCAGTCCTGTACGAGTTACTTCCCGTGACCAGATATCAACCCAAAACGAGGCTTCACAGGAAAGCTGAACTATCGGACTATGGCTTAAGCACATATGGCCTAATATAATCCTTTAAATTTCAGGTGTGTAATCGTCGCCGCCGGTCGAAAATAAGTTACTGGTCTGTTATTCTAGTCAGACATTTTTATTTTCACTATTTGTTAGACATTTGCATTTTTAATATTGTAAAAACATGTACCTTTCTTGTTGATAGTGGGCAGTATGAAACGCGATTCGGATAAACGTTAGTATTAATGTTACGAATTTCTATACAGCATTTTCATCTTTATGTATTTTATACTTAAAATTATATTTAACTGGTATGAAATTCGCAAATTGCTAAGACTAATAATGTACTATACTCCGGAAATCGTGACATGTCAACATTCGGTTACTGTATCTGTACGTTATACTTGGACTCATCTATTACTTGAATTCATCGTACCGTTAATGTTCAACGAAAAATAATTTTGAATTTTTGAAAACGTCACGTATACTTCACAAGCAAAAATATGATACGATTGATTTTGTCTTGAAATTAAGAAGGATCAATAAGGTTATCTGATTGTTCGTATCATTCATAAAATAAAATTCAAGGATTCTGATGCTGGCTTCTAATAAAGATGGAGGTGCCGGCTTCAAATAATGATGGAAACATTTATATTAACATTAAGACTGCTAAGGTTTGAAATTCTGTCATTTTGGCGTAAACACTCAATCGCTTGATTGAATATTTATGAAATGTTCTGCTAAGATGAGTTTCTAATTGATGTCTTATGGTTCTACTTGTCGTATTAAGGATTAATAATTCATATAACTGCTATATCAAATACTTTTGCTACCCGATTCAGTAATTAAGGATTTCGATATACTTATTAATTGGGAGGTGGAGATACATAAAAAAGTAAACCGATCTCTATTGGTCAGTGATTTCTTCTTCTTAGTAATTGACAGGGGACCCCATGTGCGCGACAATTTGGCATTTTTATGACATGCCGCTTTCAAAATCAATCGCAGCCGGCATGTCAGTAGTTGATAAGACACGCTAAGCCGGAAACGACACTCAATTTATCCGTGGATAGAACACAGGCTGTTAGTTTAAGTCGTTTAAAGTAAACCTTGGCGCGAGGAATAATGACTTTACACTTTTAGTCAAATTAGATTTGTTGTTTTATGAACTATTCTTGATAAAAAAAATTTAATTACGCTGATGTATTATTTCTAATTCAACGATAAACGAGAAAATATATTTTAAAAAAGAAATTTCATGATGAAAAACGAAAGTTGTAGGTACATGTTCCCTATTACATTAATACAGCGAGCAATAATTTTTCCTGTATAGTAGTCACGTGACTGAATAGGGGAGGTAACCGAAAAATTCACCGAATTATTGGAAATGCGAATACTTTTACTGTGTGAGTGAACAGTGTAGATCCAGATCAGCTGGCACATCTGTGCCATCTGATCAGGATCTACACAGTTCAAAGATCCATTAGGTTATTTCTGACCAAAAAGCCACCAGTGCAGATCCACAAGAGATGGCATGGATGGCACCGGTAGCAACGTGTTAAAACACTTATATATATGGAGTAAAGGGTCAATATGTTGAACATTCTACCAGAATCTCGCCAGTCAATATTATCATTCCTGACGGAGAATTCTACATTCAGAGAAACATCTTTCACCTATACAAAGTAACATGGCATTGACTGGTTTATGTTTTCATTTTGGAGTTTTCACCGTTTTGACTGTGCTTTAAAAAGAAACAGCTTTTGGTGGAACAGATCTTGGACTGGTTCACCTGGTCTTTTTGAAGGAGCTTGACTGACTAAGCCTCAAAACATTGCTTGGACTGGTTCACCTGGTCTTTTTGAAGGAGCTTGACTGTCTAAGCCTCAAAACGAACAGCTATCAACGGCACAAACATCGCTATGGCAGTTTTTATGTTCTCTTCCCTGTACGTTTCTAGACTGAGACTTGAGTAGAAGCAGCTTTCAGCAACACCAACTGGACTGGTTTACTATGAATGTTTATTTCTTTTTCCAGACTGTGTTTTGGAGAGAGACAGCATCTATTGAAACAGATATATGCTTGGTCGAGGCAACTTCTGAAAATGACTTGGCACCCGAGTTATATCTGAAAAATACCAAAATCATATGAATATTCTACGTCAACAACTTTTTCATTAATAAAATTAAAGGTGAAATACAAAAGTTTACCAGTCACATGCAGGTGGGCAGGTTCTAATTTCAGTCATAGTTAAAAACCAGAGTCAGATTCTACTAACAGCAGATATCTTATCTTCAGCCAAACATCAAAACTTCGTACCAACCAAACTTTCAGAAAATCATTTTTGGTAACCTGGGAAATAACTAGCATGAAATCTATCAAAATCTTGCACCTTTATGCTATGGGAAAAGGTTCAAAATAATCATGTGCTGACATATTAGTATCATGCATAAGTGTGAGGTGAAGATGGAAAAATCTGTCACCGAGGATTAACTGTTTTGCTAGAACGAGGCTCTGCCGAGTGACAGATTTTTATATCTTTACCGAATGTCTCATGCAAGATACTTTTTCTTGCATACCTTTTACTGTTCATAACATTTGTGTGTATGTATACAAACTAATTTATGCTGAAATATTTACATTAACGCAAACCTTTTTTTATGATTACGTCACTAACATGAATAATAATTATATTACGTCAGATACTCCAGGACGTGACGTCACTCACGTGACTCATTCTACATGGGGGGTGTAGGATTGAAATTTCCTACACGGGTGAAAACACCGGATGACCTAATCTGGTATGCAAGAATATCATATTCTCATTGGTGGATATTTTGTAAGTTCAAAACCTAATATTTAACATTACAAGGTTTATGAGGCCAATGGTATTCCGCATTACGAAACTATCATTATCTGTTCTAAAACTTACTTAAAATATTTTTCCACCATCTCATTATGTATGGATCTTGGTCCGACACCGACAATCTTCCAGCAGTCATCTGTGTCTGGATCAAACCCGTATAACCCGCGATACCCACAACTCGTGTCTCGGAACAGTATGATGAAATGTTTGGCATTTGACTTGGCTATTTCCTGGAAAAGGAATGTTAGCATTGAGATATCTAAAAGGTTGACCCTTAACCCTTTACTACATATATACACATGTGCAACCAGTGTAGATCCAGATCAGCCAGCACATTTGTGATGTCAGATCCAGATCTACACTGGAAGCATCGTGATTATTTCTTTTTCCAGACTGTGTTTTGGAGAGAGACAGCATCTATTGAAACAGATATATGCTTGGTCGAGGCAACTTCTGAAAATGACTTGGCACCCGAGTTATATCTGAAAAATACCAAAATCATATGAATATTCTACGTCAAGCAAACAGCCTAGATTTAGGCGACACAATAAAAATTGCCATAAACAATTATAATCCAAATACAACTGATTCATTTCAACTGTTGGAAACATGATAAATATCCAGTACATACCTCAAGAACTTTATTTTTCTGCTCGGTGTTAACTGAACCGGCCAGACAACAGTGGCTGATCGCATTTATCATAATGTGACGGTTGGACTTGGCACTTGGTTTCACAAATAACTTTGGACCTAAAACAAAAATTATTACATTCTGATAGTAATTTATTTGTATTTATCATGGATCACGATGGCATCATTGTTAAAACAGCTTCTAGGTCAGAAAATCAATACTGGAGACTTGTCTCATATCTTATGCTTGCAACTGGTCAGTTCTGAGATTGTGTTTAATTTCAACCAATCAGATTTCTGTGATCTGAGACTGGTCTTCAATTTTAATCTTGAGCCCAGTAATGACCTGTACACAGTCATGTACTTGATTAAATTTGCACTTACTTTTTTTCTACCTTCCAATGTCAATTGGTGCAAACATACCTAGGATTAGTATATTATAGTGTTTTCATTTTCATGAACACCAACAGTTTTACTTCCTTATTCCTCCACTGCAGGTATTGTCTGATTTTTTTTCACTAAGGTGCGCCACTGAGCTCTCTTGATGAACAATATGGGGGACTCCAATTTCTGGGATGCTAACAAGTCATTTGTATCAATTGCAATTGTTTAAGTTTTAAACTCTTTTACATGGCATAACTGACAAAAACCTTAATTTGCATGTGAATTTGCAAAAAACTACATTAATCATAATGCCATGTTTTTACCTACCTATGTCTGAAATTTGTTGGATCATATCAAAATCCTGCCTATTAGTTACCTTAGCAATCTGTATGCAATTGAAACTCTTAAGAATATAAGTATCTTGCATGGGTGTGAGGTGAATACAGAAAAATCTGTCGCCAAGGGGGAACTGTTTTTGCGGAAACATGGCTCTGTCAAGTTCCTGCCAAAACAGTTCACCCTCGGTGACAGATTTTTCTATCTTTACCGAATTCCTCAAGCAAGATACTTTTTCTTGCATACCTTTTACTTTGTTTACACTTTAGTATATGTATATAAACTTAATTTTGTTTTCTTACGCTGAAATATTGATGTTTAACGCAAACCTTATTTTTTGTAAATGACATCACGCTGAAATACTTATCCGGTATGCAAGAAAGAGTACAACTAATACATTTAGTTGTATGACTAAAATAAGCATCCCAGATATTACTTGAGTTTTGGAGTACCTCTGAGACTACACAAATCAACAATCATTTATAAGTACACTTCAACTCCGTTATATCGCGATCAGTTATATCGCGAAATCCAATATATCGCGCTTGGTCCGTGGATCCCAATTTTTTGTACATTTACATTGTATGTGTTTGTTCATTTTTCAGGGGTGGTAAAAAAAGATCAAATTATTTAATCAACGTTGGCGACAATTTCACAAAATGCACGCTTTTTCCGTGTCTTATTACGTCATTTTCGGCGAAGGCTGTTTATTACATTTTGTATGCAGGGATTTAAGAGGCGATGTACACATTCACCAGCAGATACAATTTAACCTCAAACGAATGAAAATAGAGGAGAGGTTTTTTTTTACAATTCTGTTGCTTCTGATTTGACATGAAACCCCCTTTGTGACGAACAATAGGTGCATAAAACACCAAGCTGATACTGTGCGTACTGGCAGAAATTCGTTCACGAGACAAACCGCAAATCAGCGTCAATTAATGCAAGTTGCTAACCATAATAGACATTAGCAGGAAACATCAAAACAGTTTGTTGTTTTGACATTACCTGCTCGTCAACATATCAAGCTGGTAAACAACGGACAACGACGAACTAATATTGCCGACCATGACCGACCAACAGATCGTCGATCAGTTGAAAGTACTGAAAACAATTATACCACCGTTGGAAATATATTACGGCAATCTTTGTTTTGTACATTTATTAATTTTTTTTAGTAAAAAATAAATCTTAATAAATTATAAAAAAAATTTGTTTTAAAACATTTGTCCGGCACGGAACATACTCCCTGATGTACCCGTAGATTTCACGGCGTGTTAATTACGCAACGCCGCGATATACATGCATCTGACAGCAAAAACAAATGAATATTCTCCTTGTTTAAGCGCGATTATTTACTTATATCGTGCTCCGTTTATATCGCAGTTGGCGGGCTTGGACCCAAAGGTCCGCGATATAATGGAGTTGCAATGTATTTTACTATCTGTAAGGAATAACAAGGAATGACTTGGTTGGTTATCATAGCTCTCACCTAAGATGTCACCCAGCAACTTGATTTAGTGGTTATTTTTAATGATTAATCTCCATAATCTTTTTTTGGGTGAAAGACAGAACTGCACAAAATAATGTTCAACTTGGGACTTAAAAGAACCCTCATTGAACCCAATCAATCCTATTCCACTTACCTTTATTCCTCATTGTAGGGGACAATATAGATCCAATCAGATGGAACATCCATGCAGTGTGATATTGATCTAAACTGTTAACTTCATAGATAGAAAATAACACTAAGGAGTTCCAGAGAAAACAATTTAGATCCTGATCAGACTGCATGGACGTGCAGGCTGTTTTGGAACTACACTAGTTACACAAGGATAAATCTCAAATAACAGGACCACAACAGACGTATTACCAGCATATTCTCCACTGTGTGCAGACCCTGCATCAGATCCTGGACCCTTGCGTGTTCTGTACAAGTCAGGTGATGGTGGACGACGGTGAGTTAGGCCCCCAAATGCCAGGCTCTTCCCATCCCCTGCAGGACCACCATGATTCTGGTGTAGGGTGTTCATTGACACTGAAATACGCAAATATAATAGATTTTTGTCTGATGCAAGTAATGATAGTGAAATTATGCTCCTTATTGTGGAAAAGAAATATCTTGCTAAATAGTGGAACTGGCTTTACAGAAAACAAATTTTTAAGAATTTTAAGAAAACTGAATAATTTTGAAACACAAGGGAGGTATCTCAAATTATAAAATGTTTCTGTATACAAAGTTGCCATGAAAATTCAACAATTCTAGCAATTTGCCATGAACTGTATGTGCTGGTCCAATTTTACATGCCAAAGTTTATGCATAGGTTAATAAATGGACAAGCAAAGCCACTTGTCAATTATGGCCCTGTCATATGAAATATGACATTATTATATGGCAGGGTCATTATCGACAAGTGGCACTGCTTGCCCATTTATTTACCTAATTATTACATGTGTACGTTAATTCACTCTGTACTTGATTGGGCACTTTCATTTATAAAATTACAACATTATGATGTCAGTCACTACGTCATTTGAGTTTATATGTGACGTCATTTAACGAATGTTTACTATTTCATTCAGTACCATTTGTTTATTTTGTTATAACTCAAGAGAAAGGATATGAATTTGATAAACTTTGAATGCTAGAAGTGATAATCATGGTATGAGTCTGTAAATGCTATGATTTGAGAGTGTTTCATTCTTAAACCTCTGCTATGAGCTTCTTTTAAACCAGACTTTTAGGCTAGCTATGTGAATATTAAGGTGCACATGAATGGAAAATAAAAAGGAAAGAAGTGATTTTAAATTGGGAATATTTAACGGGTATGTACAATTTATTCTTATTTTAATGATGAAATGTGATGAAACCATGGAAAACAATTGAAAACCTAAAAATAAAATCTCAGGGCCATTATCGATAATGGCCCTGCTTCTCATAAGTTAATGCCCTGCGACCCTGAATAAATTTGTTACTACTGTCAGGCCTTGCAATCAAATAACAGTTGCAAATGGTTGTTGTTCTTCAATCATTTCAATTTGATTTCACAGAAAAAGCAGTTTGCTAACACAGATTTGTTTAAAAGGTATCTCAGTGGTTTTATTATAAATAAACAGGATACAAATATTTCATATGTGATTTGGGAACAGTTAATCTGTTGGCCCGAGGTGGAGGGGATAGCATTTTGAACTGTTGCCCGAGGCTTTAGGCCGAGGGCAACAGTTCAAAACGCTATCCCCCACACCGTGGGACAACTGTTTGACTGTTCCCAGATCACATATGAAATAACTGTTTTATTACCTGATCAATGACTTTAGAGCACGCGAGGGAAACAGTCAAAACTATTGACCGGTCAACAGTTCGCTCAATGGGGGGAACCCTCTAGGTCGTCACAGCATCCAACGGAAACAGTCGAAACTATTGACCGGTCAACAGTTCGCAAATGTGGATGTTTTAAGTATTTCAGAAAACAGTAAGAAATACCAAATTACAAGGTATCAGGTAATAAAAGTATTTGTTAACCTAATTCCTGATGTCAAAACTAGTTGTTTTCTTAACTTTGTTTTAAAAGGGCAGTTAATGCCTCACTTCTTAGATTATCTTTTGTGATGCTAGAATTTCCAGAAAATAGGTGGTAATTGTCTTGAACCCTTTAATTTACATATTTATACAGATTAATGTGCAGTGTAGATCAGAATCAACTATCACATATGTGCCATTTGATCAGGATATACACAGTCTCTTCAACCCTTTCCTGTATAGATACACCTTTATTGCTAGGGGGAACAGTTTAGATCCAGATCAGCTGGCACATCCATGCCGTCTGATCAGGATCTAAACTGTTTGCATTTTGATTCATTAGGTTATTTCTGACCAAATTGTGACCGGTGTAGATCCTGATCAGACGGCACAGATGTGCTGGCTGATCTGGATCTACACTGGTCGCACAGGCATAAAAATGCGTATATATCAAGGAAAAGGTTAACACAGCATTTGTCACATGTGCAACCACAGTAGACTTTCACCTGCCTTAGCATCTGCAAAGTCCTATCAATGTCTTAATTGGTGCCATTCCATTAACCCTTTCCTCCGTAGACACACCTTAATTGCCTGTGTGAACAGTTTAGATCTAGATCAGATGGCAGGGATTATGAACAGTTTAGATCCTGATCAGCTGGCACAACTGTGCCATCTGATCAGGATCTAAACTGTTCGCTTTTTGATTTGTTGACCAAATGTGACCAGTGCAGATCTTGATCAGACGGCCATGTTGTAAAAATGTGTAAATATGGAGGAAAGGGTTAATAAGTAAAACACCCCTATGAACAATGAAACAACTCGATAAGGCCTCAAAATTAGATTGGCTGAAAAGTCTTCATTTCAGCCAAATAGATGCATGAGATTTGAGACTGTTTTCAAATCTCAGTTTTATAATCTTTAGCCATGATCTATCAAGGTGAGCCCATTACATAAATGGTATTTTTGGCTGTTTCATTAAGTTGAATGGTTTACATGTATCAGTGATAGCTGGTTAGGGAATGAATCTATCTTCTAATCGGATACTTGCAGCTAAGTGCGACAACTCCTTAATCAGTAACACAAAACATGGAAACAGGCAGTTTAGAAATGAACAGGAACAGACTTAAACTGTCTTAAAATTAATAACTAATTCATTTTTTATGTAATGAAACTTACACATTTCAACATAGATTTCACGATAACCTGAAGTATTTAGAGAAGCCTGTCATATAACTCAAGATTTACTCCATAGATACATCTTTATCATATGGGTGAACAGTGTAGATCCAGATCAGCTGATACATATGTGCTTTCTGATTAGAATCTACACTGGTCTAACATGCATAAAACAAGTATATATGGAGTAAAGTGTTAAATTTATTAATGAAATTGCAATTTTATTGCTTTCTGAAGGGGAGTAACTAAAAAAAAGTAAGATAATAAGCATAGTTCTTTAAATGTCCTACATAATATATATTTAAACTTGCCTTAAGTATCATTAAACAACTAGTTCATCAATCATGCGATGGCAACTTAAGCATTCATAATGAACAAAAGTAGTTGAAACTGTAACATGCAGCAGATCTGTAGATTTATTCAAACAAGGCTTTTTTCCAGTAGTTATTCCAAATAGACTATAAACCTTTGTATTGTAACAGTAACTCTGCAATTCACATTTCATGTCAAATTCTGCAACCATTTTTTGACCCTGATTTAGTCAGTACACCCCTGCATGGACCTACCAATGGACTGACCTATATTCAATTAACAGTGATTTTTGCATACCAAAAAGGAACAGTACTGTCACATGGCAGCTCAAATATTTTCTGATCTTTCCAAGTGAAAGAAGTGCTGAATGATGTCACAGAATCACTAACAGGACATCAGTTTCATTACTTAACCCTGTCCTCAATATATTTTTGCATTTTAGATGCATTTTAATGCATGGGCTACCAGTGTAGATCCAGATCAGCAAGCCCATCAATGCCATACATTGGATCTGTATCTACACTTTTTTGCCTCTTGTTCATACATAAACTAATCATCTAAAAATGAACAGTTTAGATGCAGATCAGATTGTATTGATGTGCCGCCTGATCTTGATCTAAACTGTTTGCACACAAGACAAAAGACAAATTCATGGAGTAAAGTGTAAAGTTCCAAAATTCAATTTTTTTTGCTTATTATTTCAATAAAATCTCTGGATAATTTTACTAACAATATGGGTATTTTTTCATCATTTGGATATGCAATAAAAATATTACATGTACTGACGCTACAGTTGAAAAATCTCATCCCTCGAGATAATTGCTGGTTGATCCTTGGTACAACAGCAGCTGGTGTCGCTTAGAACAAGATTTTTCCATCACTTCCAGCACATGTAAGATTATTGACTACAACACAAAACCAATGCCCAAGATCTTACAACTTAAACTGAAACCAGTCTCAAATCTCAAGCATCTGATTTGCTGAAATGGAGACCTGTCTGTATTTCAGCCAATCAGATTCTTGAGATTTGAGACTGGTCTCCAATATCAGCTTTATGATCTTGGGGCCCATAAAACCAAATGTTGGCGTAAGACTACAATTAAGCTTGTTATTATGTGGGTAAGCTGTGGTTGGGTAGGTGGAGTAAATGTTAAACGTTAGTATAGTTTACCTGCTTTTCTCATGGATTGTTTGGAGGAATTGGGGGGAACTTTCCTGGGACCCTTGGCTGAAAATCACACCAAAACCAATCAAAACAAACCAAAATGCACAATATGCATATATACACATAACTTGCAGTATATAAAAAAGGTCCTTTAACAGAAATCGATATTCTGGAGACTACTGGTCAAAATGGCTTTAAAGATGCATGCAGTGTTTACAAATTAGCCACCACACTTTAGTTGAAATCTTTAGTTGAAAGAACAAGCTATTTCACTGATGATTTCAAGATTCTAAGTTTCCAAAATAATTAGCATTTAGCTTCACACAGCACAGGAAGAATCATCAAAGAATTTATTTTAAAGGAGGTCTAAAAAAAGTCTGCATTCCTTGCAATTTTGTATTCTACCATTATAACTACCAGTAAGTACAGTTAGCATTATTTGCCAAATAGCAAAAGGACCTTTTTTAAAGTAGAAGTGCTAAATAGTGGGTTAAATATAGGGTGTGAGATATAGTCATCTACTAAATTTAGGGTTACATTTTTACCTGATTAACAAGGCCAATTTAATAGTTAAGACTGGGAATATCTTGCAACAGAAATAAACTTTGGCCAGCTACAAGGTAGGATAGCCTCAGCCTATAATGAAGTCATGATGGTAACTTTGTACTGAACATTTCAGTTATTTTGTCCATGGAAACACAGTCATATACTAAAATATGAAAACATATAACTTTAAATCCTGAGCTGTTCACCTTAAAACAAAATGTTTTTTATACCAATAAAGACAAAGCACACTGCTTCAAGTGTTTTAAGACGTTCTGACCTAGATCTTAGACCACTGGCCTAGGTAGAGCTAGGTTCTATACATGCTGGGCCTAACTTCTTGACTAATTGTGCAACGTTAACCTAGATGCTAAACCAACTGACCTTTCTTCAAGACCTATTGGTCTAGGTTACGAAGTTATTAACTAGGCTTTTTGACCTAAAATCCAATGTTCTAGACTTACTGACCTAGACTCAAGACCTGTTGGCCAAGGTTCTAGACCTATTGACCTAGGTTTTGGACCTGTTGACCTTGGTCCTAGACTTGCTGTTCTAGGTCATAGACCTGCTGACCTAGGTTCTAGACCTGCTGACCTAAGTTCTAGACCTACTGACCTAGATTCTCTAGATTCCCTTAGACCTGCTGACCTAGGTTTGAGACTTACTGACCTGGGTTCTAGACCTACTGTCCTAGGTTCCAGACCTGCTGACCTAAGTTTGCAGACCTGCTGACCTAGGCTCTAGACCTACTGACCCAGATTCTCTAGACCTGCTAGGTTTGAGACTTACTGACCTAGGTTCTAGACCTGCCGACCTAGGTTCTAGACCTGCTGACCTAGGTTCTAGACCTGCTGACCTTCTAGACCTTGACCTAGATTCTATAGACCTGCTGACCTAGGTTTGAGACTTACTGACCTAGGTTCTAGACCTTCTGTCCTAGGTTCTAGACCTGCTGACTTAGGTTCTAGACCTACTGACCTAGGTTCTCAACCTATAGATCTATGTTCTTGACCTGTTGACCTAGGTTCTAGACCTACTGTCCTAGGTTGACCTATTGACCAAATATGTTGATCTGATTACCTAGGTTCTAGACCTACTGACCTGTATTCTCTAGACCTGCTGACCTAGGCTTCAGACCTGCTGACCTAAGTTCTAGACCTACTGACCTAGGTTCTAGACCTACTGACCTAGGTTCTATGCCTGCTGACCTAGGTTCTAGACCTACTGACCTAGGTTCTAGGCCTGCTGACCTAGGTTCTAGACCTACTGACCTAGGTTCTAGACCTGCTGACCTAGGATGGGCTGACCTTAGTTCAAAATTTACTAACTTCTGTTCATAACTGACCTCACTGATTAACAAATATGGCTAAGTTTTCATTTCATACTGTCTTTTGACAAAGGTCCAGAAAACTTAGTTTTTAAAATGTTCTGTAGGCCCTCAAGTTTACTCAACTATTTTCATACTTATCTTCTTCTGGGACAGATCAGATATCACTATCTACTAAGTTTTATTATCTGATACAATTAATACTTAGGTACCTAAAGTTTGTACTGATAGAGTGTTTAATGACAGGTGGTTACTGAAGAATTAACAAACCTGACAAAACTGCTAACAAACTTTATGCTCAGATGAGCTCAAATTAGCTAACACCCAACTAAATAATGCTGACAATCTAATAAATTTATTTGATAAAATGAACATGTTCTTCTTTTTTTATGATAGCTTTTTATAAAACCTAACTTAATACTGTGTTTTATCGTTTTTATTTTCCTTTAATTTCATTATTTACTGAAAACCAAGACATCGCCGTTTATGCATAAAGTGACATGCTATTAGAGCAACTTGATATTTAAAACATTAATTACCTAGAATCTTTAATGCACTCTTAATGCAGAAAATTCAACATGCAGCAGGCTCAGGCAAATAAAGTATCTCTAAAAATAAACTTGACTGAAAATCAGATCCTCAAAACTGAAAACCCTACAGGACTATCAGGGTCGGATGCAAGATTTCCCAGAAAGGGGGTTCATCTGGGGCAGTGCTGGGTAGTTTCTGGCCAACATGCCCATCAGATTAAATACTGCAACCCCAAAACATGAGCAACCCCAGTGAACCCCCTCTGGATCCACCCCTGGCTATACATGTATCAAGAGCATAACATAATAACGTACTAATAATTACAGAAATGAAAGGATAAAATTACATTGAAAATGAGGGCTTTCATTCAGCTTAGAAACCTACTAGTCATTGGTGTGGGCTTACTCCTGGGTAAAGTGTAAAAATCTGAAAACATTGAAGGTATAAGCCAAGTATTGGCAACAATAAGCTCAAAAACATGAACTAGGAAATAAATATGACATTAACTGAATAATAAATACATGTATAACAATACTTAACCTGCAAATAAAAGTAAAGCTTCTAGGAGACAGATTTTGATCAGTTAGGAAAAAGACAATAAATCTTTATTACACTTGATGTGGGAGAACTTGCAACAAGCATAGACCCTCCCAATTTTAGACTGCACAATATTTATTTATGTTTAAACCTTTAACTGTTAAGAAATTATTATATTACATCAGTGACCAGTGTAGATCCAGATCTGCCTGTGCATTCTTCCAGAATGATCAGGATCTACTGAGTTTCCTGATTTAAGTAAGAGGCTAAATCCTTAGACCTTGTGCATCTCCATCCCACAAAAAACACACTAGTGAATAAAAAAATATTATTTTTTCATGTTACAATCTCCAGCATGATACTTAATTTGCTTACGATAATAACATTGGGTACCATTCTTGAAACTAGCTTGTGATTGGTCAATTTAGATACTCAGTCCAATTTAACCAATAAGCAGCTTCCGACTGAAGACCAGTATCTGGTCTCAGTTTTATTATCAAGAATCCTTACTGAACAGTTTCTGGGAGAATTATCAAAGTGATCACTTAAGTCCTTAGGCCAAATAAAAAAATAGTTCAGGAAACGCTGTCAGAAAAATGTAGGAGGGTAGGTAGGGATTTTTTTTTATTTTATTTTTTGATTTTTTTTATAAATATAGAGCTATATATGAGCGACTCTTTCGGCATAAAGAGCTTGTTTTAGAAATGTATTAGCAGTACATTCATGTAGTAGATAGGTAGATATAAGGCATATCATTTTCTTACTTTCAGCTTGTGGTATTGTTGATTTTTGCTTTTTTATGTATCACATTTAACCAATATTAATATTCCATCGGCATCTGCAACTGACCTTACGGCAGACAAGCTTTAACCAAGCCCCCAAATAGTGTCGGGCATAATCCTTTTTACATATCAAAAAAATCTTTTGTCCCAAAGTCCATATGAATTTGACGGACTTCATTTGATACCCATATAATTTTTCATGAAATCTTCAGCATCTTTATACCAAATGCTGCCAGATCTGAGAGTGGGATTGTACCATCAATCTGAAATTATTGAATTTAAATATATTTATTGAAAATTATAAAAGCTTAAGTGATTTTTCACTAAACATGTTGTCAGATGTATGTAAATTAATATATTTTACCACATGAAATCTTTTTTATTAAAGACAATGTTGCATGTAAATCAATATAAAAAAGGGAGTAGTGTTGGTCTAATTGTCACCTATTTTCGTGATCCGGATTTTCGTGAAATATTGTCGAAGTTCCTTCTAATTTTACCGGTCTGATGTCAAAATAATGTTAAAACCAACTCCCCATGCAATTACACTGCAGCTCCGTTATATCACGAACCGTTATATCGCGATATCCAATATATTACGCTTGGTCCGTGGATCCAAATTTTTTGTACATTTACAATGTATAATATGTTTGTTCATTCTACGTGGGTGGTAAAAATACCAATCAACATTGGCGACAAATTCACGAAATGCACGCTTTTTTCATGTCGTATTACGTCAATATCGGCAAACGTTGTTTATTACATTTTGTATGCAGTGAGTTTATAGGCGATGCACAAGTTCACCAACAGATACAATTTATCATCAAACGTATGAAAATAAATCATTTATTAAATGAAAGTTTTTTTTACAATTCTGTTGCTTCTGATTTGACATCAAAACCCCTTTGTGACAAACAATAGGCGCGAAAAACAGCAAGCTGATACAGTACTGGCAGAATTTCATTCACGAGACAAACCGCATATCGGCGACATTTATTTCAAGCTGCTTACCATAATAGGCATGGAGCACGAAACGTCAAAACAGTTTATTGTTTTGACATTACCAGCTCATCGATATATCAAGCTGGTTAACGACGGACGACGACGAACTAACATCGCTGACCTTGATCGACCAGCAGATCGTCATTCAGTTGAAAGTATCGACACCGTTGGAAATTGATGACG
The DNA here is from genome assembly GCA_038501625.1 of Corbicula japonica. Lineage (NCBI taxonomy): Eukaryota > Metazoa > Mollusca > Bivalvia > Venerida > Cyrenidae > Corbicula > Corbicula japonica. Next base: position 84,943 of record JAZAYU010000204.1, read on the forward strand.
GCGATCTTTGTACATAAATTAATTTCTTTTCATTAAAAATAAATCTTAATATATTATACAAAAAGTTGTTTTAAAACATAAAAAATTATATAAAAAGTTGTTTTTAAACATTTTCCAGCACAGAACGTACTCCCTGACGTACCTGTAGATTTCATGGCGTGTTCATTACGCAACACCGCGATATACATGAATCTGACAGCAAAAACAAATAGATTCTAGTTGTTTTAGCGTGATTATTTACTTATATCGCGCTCTGTTTATATCGCGGTTGGCGGAATTGGACCCCGAGATCCGCGATATAATGATGTTGCAGTGTAAAACGTCATTGTGGGCAACTATTTTTCCGGAAATGCAAAAAAAAATCGTTAGGGTCGGCAGTTAAAAATAGGGTCGGTCGGGTTTCCTGAACCACAGCTATTTTTTATTTTGGCCTTATTTCTGCAGGTTCATATTTTTATTGAAAGACTATTGTTATATTTCTGATCATTTAATTTCTGCACCATTCAATAACCCCCTGGAAACATGCTATTTTATTTCTTGAAAGGCATATATTTAAAAATAGTATTTTTTATGAAACATGTTTTGATTTTTGTTACTAAAACAAACATGTTGTTATTGATTGTTGTCAACCGTACTTAGAGTCAAACTGTGAGAAAGTCAACACAAACAAATTGTCAACCATAGCTTGCATTTTAACTCTGTCTCAGAAAATTTAAACATCACTATAAAGCAAAATTAAGGGACTGCAATATCAATGTAAAGAAAGCTAGCTGCTCACAGTAACATACAGTAACATGTACAACTAGGAGCTGCGCTCACAGTAACATGTACAACTAGGAGCTGCGCTCACAGTAACATGTACAACTAGGAGCTACGCTCACAGTAACATGTACAACTAGGAGCTGCGCTCACAGTAACATGTACAACTAGGAGCTGCGCTCACAGTAACATGTACAACTAGGAGCTGCGGTCACAGGAAAACGTGTCTTTGGATATTAACTGGACTCAAGGTTATAAAGCTGAGATTGGAAACCAGTCTCAAATCTCAAGTATCTGATTGGCTGAAATGGCGACTGGTCAGCCAATCAGATGCTTGAGATTTGAGACTGGTTTCCATGCTCAGTTTTATAACTTTGGGCACAGAACTTTTAGATTTCTTAATATCCGTTCCCTTATTTTTTGTTGTCTTAAGCCTACTAAATAGACCAACATTTTAAAGTTTGTTATATTGGTTATATGCTTGCTAGGTTCTGTAAGTTGGACAGCAATTATTTTCCATTTACCACACTGCCCTTAAACATGCTTATTCTAATTGACTCATCAATATTTTCTTGTTTGCTGTGTTCAGGGCCAATCAATCTATTATAATTTGTCCTAAACTGTAAACAGTATACATGTACTATATTTAACCATTTTGTCCATGGAATTTGGACTCCCATGGCATGTGACTCATTTTCCATGGGCGACCAGATCAGCCTGCACACCCATGTAGTGTGATCAGGATCTAAACAGTTCTTGGAATGGCTTTCGGTCAGAAATAACCAAATGAATCTCAAAGCAACTAATGTAGTTCCTCATCAAACTGAATAGATGTGCCGACTGATCAGGATTTACACTGGTCGCACTTGGGATAAAAGCCCTATCCAGGTAGTAAACGGTTAAGTAACCAAAGACATACTTTCCCAAACCACAGTTTATATCTAAACACTGTTCCTAATATTGCTTCACCACATCGAGATTGCTAAATATAGCATAAACATAAAGAGAGGGTAAAACAGCTAGACGACTTACAGGCTGCCGAAGAGTTATTCCCGCCGACAGACACCGTAAACGCTTTAGCAGAAGATAGATCCTCAGCACTATTATTACACATAGCATCACCTTCAGCCAAATCAGCAGCCGGCCCTGCTTTCACAAACATGGATTTGGGACGTGGTTTGGGTTTTGGTTTTTGTGGTTTCGGGCCTTCTTCCTCCTCCTCTTTTTTCTCGAGGTATTGTTTGAATATCTGTTCTCGTCGCATTTTTTCTTCTGATTTTCTGCGTTCACATTCTTCATTTTTCATTCTAGAATAACAAAAACAATTAAAGTTATCAAGACAATAATCTTGACCATATTTTTTCATCTTAAAGAATAAACTGGTCAATGTTTTTTTTTAAGTTCCATTGGAATATCTCTTAACTTTGATAGACCTTTACTGCTCTCTGCAATTTTCATACAAACCAGTATCAGAAGCCTTTCCAGCAAACTCAAACCTTTAATGATTTCCATTAAAAATAAAAAGATTCCTTTTTAAAATACCTTTCTAATGCCCTTCACCGAATACACCCCCTATTTTTTTAAGAGAAAAATCAGTTAGTATATAATTATATGTATACAATTAAGTTTTTTTCCACCATGTGAAACAAGTTATTGATGAAACTTGGATACATAAACAAACAAAAATTTCCTGTTATTCAACCCTTTGTATTTTGTGCCCAATCAACTGTTTATTGGTAAATTATAGATCCTGATCTGTTCCTGCCAGGCAGCCTGGATTTTTGCCCCATTCATAATGACATCAAAACTGATGTCCAAAACTTGATGTTTATTATAAACAGCATACTTTCAGTCATGTAAATTTATGCAATTTACACAATTTATATAGTTTTAGGCCACTTTTGAGCCTTCCAGAATTTAGCCCTATACAACTGTTTTAAAATAAATGCATACCATGTATTTCATGTCTTATTAAAAATATTGCAAAGTTTAGACTGGCTGTGTTTTCTGAAGGTGAATATTCCTGCTCTGTATATTTCACTTTTTAAAGGTAATTTGGTCATTTTTTTACACTATTACATGCACTGTTTTCAACTACCACCTTAAGAAAAATATAAAAAAGTTGAAAACTGTTCCTTGACAAACCAACTTGTTTCACACACAAGAAACATCACTTTTATTTTAAAACCTTATGATAGAAGGTATGTTACCGTTCAGCTTCTCGTTTTCGATTCATATCCTGCTCGATTTTCAGTCGTTTTCTCTCCTGCTCCTCTTGTCTTTTCTGCCTCATCCTCTCCAACTTCTCCTTCTTCTTCTGCATCTCTTCCTCAGCAGTCTGAAAGTAGGGCCCAAAATTATAACAACAGACATAACACCAGTCTGAAAACTAGAGCTTTTGATTGGTCAAACAGGGCATTTAACTCCATTTCAACCAATCAGCAGCTTTCTTATACGAGTTTCCGGTCACACTTCCTAAGCAGTCTGCAAGTAGTGTACTATCTCAGTCAGGGCCCAAAATCATAACAGCAGACCAGGCACCAGGCTGAAAACTAGACCTAGTGACTGGTCAATTTAGGCACTAAATTTTAACCAATCAGCAGCTTTCTTATGAGACTGATTTACAGAACTTTGCTCTTCCTAAGCACTCTGCAAGAAATGCATTATTTTCCAGGACCCCAAATCATACTAACTGATTAAGAGACAAGTCTTAAGACTGGTTTGTATTTGTGAAATTTATAGGAATGGCAATGATTATTGGAACACCTGAATAATGACTACAAATGAAAATACTTTTTCACTTTGAAAACTGAAAATAATACATGTACCACAGCAATCCTACTAGCAAGCAAACACAAAATATGTGACTAAGTACTGGGTCAATGATTATAAATTTAGATTAGAGACCAGTCTCAAATTCAAGCTTATGACAAGTCTCCATTTCAGCTAATCAGATGCGCGAGATCAGAGACTGGTCTCAAATTTATAATCTTTTTATAATCTTAGGCCAGGAACATCAAAACTTTTTCATGGTGATAACAGCTTTATTGTTTTTATTATTAATATTATTCCAGGTGTGAATTGAAGTGAATCATTTTAAAAGACACTAACATTTTTGCTTAATTATATAAAATGCTCATTAACAATGTGCAAAACACCACATCAGATGTCCTATGTTATTGGAAAGAAGCAACATATTGGACAGGTGCTTATATCAAATACAAATGTTATACCTGGTCTATGGTGGTCTCATCATGTCCTATCACAAATCCCACAGCTGATGTGTCCTGTGGAGGTACCGGCTCCGACACTGATGTATCACCCGGCTCAGACTGGGGACCAGCAATAGCATCACTGGAAGCTGGTTCCTTGCTCGAAACTTGCTGGGCAAAATCTGCAATCACAGAAGATCCATAACTAGCTGTCACTGGCTTTGAGCCACTGGTATCCAGTTTGGAATTATCACTTCTTTGTGTCTGTACAGTAAGAGTTTTATCATCACATTTTATCACTTCATTACTACTCGAGTGTTCGGGAAGATTCTGTGTTTTACTGGAAGTACTAATATCCATAGTTTGAGTTTTATTACTGGCACTGTAAGAAATATCACTAGGAACACCCTGCTGGGTAACAGGAAATTGAGAACCAGTCTGATTAAGTTGTTGTTGTTGTAACTGTTGGTTCCCTGCATTATAAGGTAAGGCCTGGGAACCAGGCGGAGTGTATTGAACGTGCTGGTGAGCTGATGTAGTGTAGGTACCAGCTAAATGAGGTGGAAGCGGTTGGAACTGTGTGTGAGTGGGGGAAGCATACATTGCTGAGTATGGTTGGGACTGGGGTGACATCAGTTGTTGTGCAGCGTACATTTGGCCAGGGTAGGCAGTGGGTGGTGGTGGGTACATCTGTGGAGGACTGTGCTGGTAGGGTGAGGATATTGGTGGGTGCATTGGAACCATAGGCTGCTGTGCTGAGGGACCCATGATGTAACTTCCATACTGCTGTGCTGTTGGTGGCATGCCACCCTGTGCAGCTCCAGGAATAAAATGACTTGGAGTACCGTACACTGGGCCAGCAGGCCCTGCCACAGGGACTTGGTTTTGCATCATATACGGAGGTGGAACTTGGTTCTGCTGGTAAGCTTGAGGCCTTGGTAGGGTGTGTGACTGGTAACTACCTATCTGCTGATCTTCTACATAATCCGGCACAATCTGTCTAGGTTCTGATGAACTACGACCTTGACCTTGGGAATGTGAAGGTTGAGCACTCACGGACCTCCTGGTCTCTATGGCACTGACCTTTGACATTTCAGGCATAGTTTTCTGTGTCATATCTAAAGCACGAGGTGGAGATTTTGACCTTGATCTATGGTCTGATTGTTCGGGTCGCCTTTGCTTCAAGGACAATTTCATTATTTCCCCTTGTAAGTCAGTTAAACTTTGGTTCAACATGTCCAAAGAATTGTTATATTCATCATAAGAGTCACTTCTTTCTTTCCTAGGCTGATAATCCTTTCTACTTTCACGTTCAACAGAAGCACTCCGCCTGTCAGCGGCTTGACGATCACCTGGCTGTAAAGCATTTGGAACCACTGGTCTCTCCACAGACATGCTTCTACGTTCGTGTGCTGCTTGTGACATCTGTACCGGTTGTCTGGTAATATTTTGCTCGGGTATTTGTTCAATAGAATCCCTTCTTTCTGAGATTTGTTGCAGACCAGCATCACGACTGGTCTCCGTTTGCATTTGATCACCAAGGGAGGCAACTCGTTCTACAGATGCACTTCTTCGATCAAACACAACAGGTTTTCTCTCGATTTGTTCTTCAGGTACAATGTCACCATTCTGTGCCAAGTGCATATCTGGAGATTCTGTTTCTGATCTATCAACAATTTTCGGGGCAACCAAATCATCGTCATTAAACCATTTTTTTCTTACATTTTCGATTGTTTGTTGAATATCACCTCTTGATATTGGACGTGCATTTTTCACGACATTGTGTGCTGGAGATCGTAATGGTGACGATGATGCAGATGACGCTGATGATGTCATTGATGATGTCATAGAAGATGTCATACTCGACTCACTTATTGTAGACAGTGGCATTTCAAAGTCAGAGGTCGGTCTTTTTGTAGATGGAATTTCGCTTGGTACAGTTGAGCTAGAATCAACCAATTCCTCCTTGGGTTTTGCAACAACATGCAAGAACGCAGCTTTTCCAAGCCTTTGTCGCATCTTCTGCTGCTGAATTTCTTGCGTATGTTTTTTCCGTTCTATAGCTTTTCGCTTTTCTTCCAATTTCATTTTTATTTTTATTAACTCATGACTTGCAGCATCACCTGGGCTGCTGCCAGCAGCAACTTCATTCTGATTGGCTGTCCCAGAATTCAAATTCTGCTGCCACGTCCTTTGACCAGTACCAGATGCAAAGTTAGTTTTCTTTTCTTGCTGTTTCTTTTGAAATGCATCTTTGAGAGATGGTTTCTTGTCATCATCTTGTCCAGTTTGCATATAAACAAAGCCAGAATTATCCACATTTCCTAACTGTTTCATCTGTCTGATTTGTGCAAAGTTTGTAGCAGGAATTACATTAGTTTTATCACCATCTTTACCTTGTCTTGTCACTAACATAGGCTTTTGAAAAATAAACCTTCCAGGATCGGAAAAATCATTTTCATTCTTTTTATGAATATCATTATTGTTGTTCACTTTGTTATCAGTTTCTTGTGTCTTATGATCCACGTGTATCTTATGACTTTCATGGTCTGAAAAATCCCCCGAACTTTTACTACTAGCCACACTTCCCTCCCTTGAAAGACGTCTCGGTGTCAAATCATCGATGACAGGTATCCCAGCAGCTCTTGCAGCTTCCGGGGTTCGGATCTGATCTATCGTATAGCTCTCCGCAACTGTTGCATCACTTCTATAAGTCAAAATCTCCTCTGTATCACTAACACTTCCTCTAATGAAGAATGCTTCAAATTTTTTGGGACTCCCAGTGACTGGAGCTGGAGATATAGTTTGGAACTTTTCATCACTATCTCTCAAAGTGTCATACATTTCATTTGTAGGTAATGGGGTAATAGTTTCACTACTTTCTGATATATCTGATTTATTAATAATAGCTAAGTGAGGGTCTATCTGAACAACTTTCTTCACTTTTGGTGGTGAAGGAGTCTTTCTTTTTGTCTGTTCCCCTCTTTCTTCCTCTTTTGTGTGATTATTAAACTTTTCTTTAGAAGGTTTTAATCTGGCAGGCATTAAAGGTTCAAGATTTCCTGCCCTTGGTGAAATATGAACAGGTTCCGAATCATCTCCCCGTGGAGAATGAAATGCTGACTCATGATCGTAAGTTGATTCCCCATGGGGGAACCCTTCAGCATTGGAAACACGAGATTCTATGTGAGAATTGACACTTTCTAACTCCAAACTGTGTTCTGGGAATGGTGTTTTCTGCATAGCAGGAAATGGGGTCCCATTTGTTTTATGAAGACTGAATTGTATCACATTTTGTCCCTGGTTCTGAGACTGTTCAAACTGAGATCTGTCTGTGTTGACCCTCGGTGACGTATCAAGGTCACCCAGGTCTATACTTCCGCTTGAGAAACTGGCGTTCATTTCAGAGTCTATGCTCACATTGGCCAGCAGGTTGCTTCCATGGCTGTGATCCATTCCAGTACGAGCACTGAAAGTAAACAATACATTGTGCTCAGGCTGCTCTGTCAACCTGTCCCTTTACTATATAAGCCTTCAATCACAAGGGTGACCAGTTTAGAACCTGATCAGGCTAAACATCTGCACCATCTGATCTGCATCTATAATATTTACCTCCTGGTCAGAAAGAACTTACTAGGGATGATCCAAAAGTTTTGTCACTGCCTCGATTACGCAAAAATTTGACGTCAGATTGTTTTATGATGTGTATATACTGATAAACAAACATGATTTCAGTTATATTGAGCAAAAATATTATCAGTTTAATAATTTTTGCGCTCTATAACCGCCGCACGCCAATTTTTCAGAATAAGTATTGTTTCGTGGTTAAAAAAAAGGTTTATAAATTTCAGAAAAAAGAAACGCAAAAGCAAAAGAAACATTTTTGCCGTGACAGCATAACATATTGTGAGCAGCAGTTTAAGTATAAATGAAGTGATTGCACGTATACATTTCCCACGTATAGTTGATGAATGTCAGTTGAAACAAGAAAATGTTAAAACTTGAGAAAACGCCATACGTATAGTTGATGAATGTCAGTTGGAACAAGAAAATGCTAAAACTCGAGAAAACTCCATACGCCCTATATTACATTTTTTCTATAAGCTAAGAAAATCTCTTCTGGAAACGATAAAATCGTAAATTTAAGATATGGTGAAAACGAGGTACTAAATAGAAGACTCGTCTATAAATGGTATGAATGCTTTCGGGAGGGATATGATTGCTTGATGATCGTACAATGCAAGGACTGGACGGCTAGCAACATGAACAGATGCGAATGTCAGAATAGTGTCTGTCTTGTTTAGTTTGGTTTAACCAAAACATACAGCGCATATTTCTACTTAAATAAAGTAATTAATTAGTACTAAATAAAAGAATTAAGATTTGATGTATTCCATGTGAGTATTTAAAAACATGCGTATTTATTCAAAATAATAATATAATCATTTAAGGTCATGATATTTGTAAGTACACATAAACTGTAACGTCATTGATGTCGTTTGTGTGTGCCAAGTCGCTGATGTGCTTTATGTAAATTACAGTTATTAATCAACCATTTGGTCTATGTAGATCAAACTTTACATGATATATTCCCTAATACATTCATTTATATGTATACCGACTTTGGTGGTTGTAATATTAAGACAAAATGTACTATAAAGACAGTGACAAAACTATTGGATCACCTCTCATCTAATGAATCTTAAAGCAAACAGTTTAGTTCCTGACCAGATGGCACAGATGTACTGGCTGATCTGGATCTAAACTGATTGCATTTAAAGCTTTATCCATGGCATAAAGGGTTATACCTTAGAAATTTGTTTAATAAAATCAAGTAATGAAATTTCCCAACAGAAACTTCACAGCATAATTCTCCATGTTTTAATATATATAATAAATAGAAGCATGAACTAGTCTGAGAAAAAGGAATAAGTGTTTATTTTAGATAAAGGAAACCAAATTCAAAAGCTCCACTTTCAATGCAGTTTATCAGACAACCTGACCATTATCTATACACTGAATGTTAGCTGAATGAGATGCCAGTCTTTATAAATGTTGAGTGAAAATAAGACTTTTTAATTCATTTTAAATAAATCTTTTGCTTTCCAAACTCCCCTCAATTACATCACTTTTTTTTCAGATGTCTGCACTAATGTCCAGCAGACAGTTATATTATGTGTTTAAAGTTCAAATCCATACTAAAATCTTAAAACATTAGCAAATCCTGAAATTTAAGGCATGATTATAACTCAGAATTAAGTAAAACAAACATTCTGGAATTCATCAACAGTGAGGTTCTTTGAGGTCCTGGAACAGTTCTGAAAAGCAAAAAGCTTTCCAAACTTATCAAAAATTGGAAAGTCTTTAATAAAAAAGAAATTTCTTTCTGAATGATGTTAAAATCTTTAACCCATTTATACCATGGAATATGACATATCCCATGGACTACAGAATAAATCCAGATCAGGCAGAATATTCATGCAGTCTGATCAGGATCTGTACTGCTTTCAGATTCTTGAGAATATTTCTGACCAAGAAGCGAACAGATCCAGATCAGATAGTGCACGTGTGCCTGCTGATCTACATCAACACTGGTGCCCATGTGGTAAAAGGATGGAGTTTGGTTAAATAGGTAAGAATATAGCAGGAGCAACATTTCCTTTATACAAGGTTAAGTAATGAACTAACTTTTGGTCAGGCCAAGCAACAACTGACTGTCTTGGAGCACCATAAGGTATGTTGCGATCCTGAGCCGTCAGGGACCCAGTTCTCTGTACTGTAGGCTTGAACTCTGAAAGGTATATACTGTATAAGAATACAATATTGAATTTCATATAGGCATGTACTTTGAGCAGACCTGCCGACTTTTTGTAATCCCAATGAGGGAGATTTTTTCGCGACTTGCATTTCGCGACATAAAACCAACAAGTTATTGCAACTATTGTATCAAGTTTAGTTGTGTAGTTTTGGAACTATTAAGAATGAGAAATTAATGTTCATATATATGCAATAAAAACAAAGTTGTTCTGATATTTATTTGTATTAAGATAAATATGCATCTTTCATATATTTATTTCGTTTTCTAGATATATCTGTTTCTAATTTTTGATGTAGAAGTTAAAATGTTTTTGTAAAGCAAGGGGTCTGGGGATCCTGATTATGCTGCTTCAGTATCATTAGTTTGGAAATTTGAACTAAATATTAAGTGAAATAAATCTATTCCACAAACTGTGGCTGTGGTGATTTGGACAGGAAAATTGTGTTTCAAAACTAATTATATCCTAGATAAATAAAAATTACAATTTAAAGTTAGAAGTCATCTGTAACTTTTAAAGCATGGTCGCGAAAACTAATGACTTATATTTCTCTTCCAACTAGTGTTTCATTCTAAACTGAAAACTCAAGAACAACTTTTTATTAAAGTTAAAATAGACAGATCAACAAATCTTGAAATATTTTACTGTGTTATACCCTTGAAACCATCTTAAAATTCATAAATGTTATTTTCTAAAGTTATATCACGATCTCGACAACGGCAACAACAACAACAATCTGTCAACAAAAGAAATATAAAATCGAGCATAAAATTCAAAACTTTCACTATTTTAATTATTTTTTAGCCCAGATTATTTGTTAGATAAGTGTGATTTCTCATTCAAAACCAGAATAATTTGCAAAATTCGGTAAAATTTTCAGGCCCCCAAAATCGATCTTTAACTCCTCCCACCTACTCTCTATTCGTCGATTGGACAATGATTTGTGTTAACAACAGCCTTTCAGTAACCCTTTCTTTATGTGGAAGTAGCCAGAGGCTAATTTTGAGAGGAGACACGTGTTTGTATTTCAATAACAGTATGACATAATGGGATAATTAAAGCATGTAGCGGATGTACTGTTTTGAGATCAAAGCGTAGCGCTCCCGCTGGGGAGGATCCTGACTGAATATACAAAGACAACAAAGAAAATAAATGGAAATTTGGCCTTAACCTAAAATTGCATGGGGAAAACCAGATTTCGGGAGATTGTATAGTGTTTCCGGGAGTCCGGAAATCTAACTTAAATTCGGGAGAATCCCGCAAAATTCGGGAAAGTTGGCAGGTCTGTTTGAGCAACAAGCAACAAACATGTGTTGTCAGAGTCAGATAACCTCTGTGCACAAGTGTTTTTAATATTTCAAAATCTAACATAAAATACTCGCCTTTTAGAAAACTTCGAACAATTTTGCAAAATAACACAGCTATTGAGTGGAACCAATGAATGTTTTAATGCAGAAAACCCCCCAGATATTTTTCTTTTTAGGAATACTCTTTAATCCTTGGCATTCTCTTGTTACACACAATGCATAGTATTATATACTGGCATTAACTAATTTGTCTGGTACTTAAATGACTGTTATGTAGTCTAGATTCTGTTCATCAGTACGGATGTGCCGGCTGATCTAGATCTACCCTGTTTGCCCAGACAAGAAAGGTATATTTATAGAGGAAAGGGTTAAAACAACATCACAATGTGTGAGATCTGTGAGGAAGCATTTAACCCTTTCCTCCATAAATACGCATGTGCAACTGGTGTAGATTCAGATCAGCCAGCACATCTGTACCGTCTGATCAGGATCTGCACTGGTCGCATTTTGGTCGGAGATAGCCTAACAAATCAAAAAGTGAACAGTTTAGATCCTGATCAGATGGCATGGATGTGCCGGCTGATCTGGATCTAAACTGTTCACCCACGCAATAAAGGTGTTTCTATGGAGGAAAAGGTTATATCAGGCACAGAGATATTTACTAAGTAACTACTTGTTTCTTGTTTAAAATCTGAACCAATTATACAATCTACATGTAGTCAAATCAATCTGATAGATTAACAGAAACTGTGAAAGCCACCAAACACAACAAATATCAAAATACGGCAGGCTCTGTTTTTGAAAGAGCCTGTTTATGGACAGTAATGGAAATGCAAATAACTGCTCTTGCCTAGCCCTGGGTTGAGCACAACTTTACACAAGTAAACAAAACCGATTTTGCTCCATCCTGAACGACAGTACGTATATGGCATTGAACATGTACCTTCAATGCAGTATTTTTAAATGTTTACCATTCCATGATCAGGGATGTATGGGTTAGGATATTTAACCTTTTCCTCCATATATACACATTTTTACGCATGTGCGACCAGTGTAGATCCAGATCAGCCAGCACATCCATGCCGTCTGATCAGGATCTGCACTGGTCGCATTTTGGCCAGAAAAAACTAACAAATAAAAAAGCTAACAGTGCAGATCCTAATCAGACGGCAGGGATGTGCTGGCTGATCTGGATTTACACTGTTTACCCATGCAATAAAGGTGTGTCTATGGAGGAAAGGGTTAAATGCAGTATTCCCGGCCTGTCTGCAATATTATCACCTGTGCCAATGATAGATAAAATGAAAACTAGTCTCTTCACTCTTTTTTTTAATTGGTTCTTTCTCTATTGACGTCAATTTCAACCAATCAAATGCTTGATATTCAGTCTGGGCAGTAATATGCATTCTCATTGCTATCCATGAACAGGCTAAAACAAACCAAGCCTGCAATATTTTAATATTTGTTGTGTTTGGTGGCTTTTAAAGTTCCCTTTTCATCTATTTTAGTTAAAAACTCGCCTCCGACTCCAATATTCTGATCATCATGAAAGCCAGCTTGGTGCTGCTGCAGTCGTTTATGCAGCAATGGTGCCCGCTGGGGTATAGGTGCTGAAGGACTCATTTTGTGTAGGTCCGGAGTACTGCTACTTCGTAATTCATGGTCGGGTTTTAACCGCTGAAAGCTCTGTTTGGTCACATTGCTGATCGGAACACTGGGTAATCTTGAAGACACTGACAACTGCAGATGTAAACCTGTAACAGTTACATCCATCTATATCAACCATAACCTTTCATATTTACACTTCAACTTTATGGTGTATGAAGTCTTATTCATCTTACGAATCATAATTACTGATGGTAAACAGTGTGACGTATTACTTTGAAAGGCATGGCTATAGTTAAAGGGTTCACAATTTCGGGCTTCACACACTTCAAACAACCCAACTGTTTTCCATACCCAAATGAAAACCATCATAAATTGATTTAATCTTTAATTATACCATTCATTCAACATGACCCCCAAACATTCCTATAAGCAATGCATTGAATGAACAATGATTATCACTGCTGTGCTCTTTTCTTTGCCTGGTGAAGCTGTATTCACAGATCATTTTAAACTTATCAAGTATATCATTGAGGGTGGCTCATGGATTCAAAGACCTCCAACAGTTATAAGGAAAAGTCCCCTTCCTTGTAAACAATCTTTAATTGACAAATAAACTAAAAGTCCCCTTCCTTGTAAACAAGCTTTAATTGACAAATAAACTAACAGCATTCACATACTATGGCATCACTGTATTTTAAGCTATTGACATAAATTTTTATCACATGGACGACCAGTATAGATCAATCTTTACATTCACACCATCTGATCTGGATTTCATCTGTTTGCTTTTAGATCAGAAATAACCTAATGAACTTTAAGCATACAGTTCAAATCTTAACCCTTTCCTTGATATACATGCATTGTTACCCATGTGCGACCAGTGTAGATCCAGCTCAGCCGGCACATCAGTGCCGTCTGATCAGGATCTGCACTGGTCGCATTTTGGTCACAAATAACCTAATAAATCAAAAAGCAAACAGTTTAGATCCTGATCAGATGGCACGGATGTGCCGGCTAATCTGGATCTAAACTGTTCACCCTAGCAATAAAGGTGTATCTATACAGGAAAGGGTTAAGCAGTTGACAGAGATGTGACGACTCTTGATTTACACTGGTCTCTCAAGGGAGAAAAGCCATACCCTAAGGAATATAGTGTTAAGTTTTTGTGTGTGATGTGCTCTGAAAAATGCTCAAATGTAACTCTCAGATCAGTTCTTTGGGGGCATACTTAGAAAAAGTGATACTTTGTATCCCTTTACTTCTATAATAATAAGCAAGCAATAATATAAGCAGCACTCACCATCTCCTTGGCAAGCCTGTGTAAAGCCAGCACCTATTACAACCGGCAGTGTTTTTATCTCAAACCAGTAGAAGATCTCTGCTATCATAGTCATCACATTAAGCTTGATGGTTTCGTGCATGTACAGGACGTCCTCGTAACTGAAGTGCCAGGTTTTGTTGGGAAGATGCCTCTCACAGAATGAACGTATAAGTCTCAGGTTATACAGTGAGTCCGCTATACCAACATTGGACTTCAGGCAAACATCTGTAATAAATGTACTGCCAATGTTACGATATGTAAACTTATTTAAGCAACTGCCAGGTATTAAAATATACATTGTGGCTTGATCTTGTAAACTTATTTTGGCAACTGCCAGGTATTAAAATCACATTGTGGCTTGATCTTGTAAATGCAATGTGATACCACTGTTACTTCGCAGGAATTTATGTATAAAATCCTGTCAGTCCAGTAAAAGGCGTGTCTGAACCTAGTCACTTTATGCCTCATTTGACAAAACATTGTATTCTACTTTGATTCAATCATAATTAAACAAGACCAAACAAATTAGCTTGAAAAATATTGATTAAATCCTTAATTAATGAGCTGTTTGTATACTTTGTGTTTCTTTATCACATAGAATTTGAAGAGTATGATTGCATGCAATCTTGTAATACTATATTTATATGCTTTACTGAAAATTAAAGTTACACAAACATAGCATCCTTATTTGTCTACCTGCTATTGGGCTGTTTCAAAAAAATGGCTGGTTTGGGTTTTCCTGTTATAAAAATGTACAACAAACAGTTACTTCCATTTTCCTACTTTGCAGAGTTTCATCAAAATAGCACCATCCGTTAAAAAAATATTCTAAAATAATGGGCAAAAAATGTCAGGAGTGTGACAAAAAAGTGTGACACTTTTCAAAATCACATTTGTTCAGACCATTATTTTACAAAAAGCTTGAGTAAAGACAAAATTTAGTGTTGTTTTAGTAAAATGTGCATTTATTAGGCATCAAATAATGATAAAATTAAGCACATTAGACTTAATGTAATCAAAATTTATGCTATTAAGTCAAGTGTGGTAGATTAGAAAATACCTCAAGAAAATCAATACATCTTTGCTTTATGAATTTATTGGACTTTAAAGATTAATAGTACATAAGAAATGTTTTGTGTATCATTAAGTTTTATGTTTATAGATGCAATAATTATAATATTATCACCTCTATTGAAATTATATTTGTCTGCAGCTCCCTTCAAAAAATGTCAGATAAATTTGTCAGGAGTGTGACATTATGCACATATTGCAATATTCTGTCAACATATCCTTTACATGAAAACAAGAGCATGTTTTTTCCTAGAAGTCTATTTCATGTTTTGTTAAATTGTGACAAACAGGAATGGTTTAAGTGAAACATTTTTTAGTACACTGCACTTATGTGGTTGTCAGGAGTGTGACACACTTTCTTAACAATGTGAATGTTTTATCTTTATGCGATACCGCAAGTTCTAAAGCACTTATATTTGATGCTTCAACATGTATTTTAACAGAAATACACATTTAAATAATAAGAAACAGTAATACTTGTATTTTAAGCACATAAATTAAAATTCTTTGTTTTATTTAATAATGGTCAATAAAGCTCCATAAAATTTTTATTCTTCCACATATGAGTATAACTTGATTGATTTTGATCACTGTAGAGACTGTACAAACATATGGACCAACCAGTTTGGACTTTTTATGAACTTAAATTCTTTACATTTTTTTCACTTCGCTTCCCATTTTTCAAATGACAATATCTCAGCAACCAGTTAACCGATTTCAAAAATCTTTTCAGTTCTGTACTCAGTTTCAATAAGCAAAAACTACAGAATAACAAGTTGCTGTTTTTTTTATGATCTTTAATTTTTCACTATTTTTTCACTTTTCCAGCCATTTTTTTTTAACAGCCCTATTGCAGGCGTCACAAGAATGGAGACCAACTGGTCTTGCTGGGATCAAATGGAAGTGATTCTAACACTAATTTATAAACATGTCATCAAAAACACTAACTTAGACTATTTGTATAATAGGATTTTCAGTGTTTTTTTTTCAAAGTAAATTTTATTTGACTGATAATGTTCCTAATAAAAACATCCATTATACAGCAAAATGTGGGTTAAATCTACTTACTAGGAAATACAAAACTTCGTAGGCCTCACCATGGGCAACTGAGATTTCACAGTGTCACCATCAGCAACCAGTGTAGCACAGCACTTACCTTCAATTCTGAGAATCTGTGGGCAATAGAAGCTTAACAGTGTAGCCAAAGAGCAACCGTCCCCCATATCGTCCAGCAAACTTTCCATGATAGGTACTGAAATCGACTCCCGTGTCTTGCTACTTACGATCCGCACCTTCCAAAAACATAACTCATCATTTTATTTTTAAACATGCTGTCATTTATTTATATACATGAAACACATTTCATTTTTGTTATGACAAGTGAATGTAGACACAAAAGTTGTAACTGTATGATTATTTTCGTTTTGCCAGACACTGGCTCCTATTTATCAAGCTATTTACTCTTCAGTGAACTTTTTTTCCCTAGACAGTAAACAATCGGACAGTTTGCATTTACATTTCTTGGCTAAGTCTGCAATGGTTTCTTATTTATTTTGTTTGGCAGCTTTCAAATTCTCTTGTCACTGATTGAATGTTTACAGGACATATCAAATTGTTATCTCTAGAACAATCAATAAATTCATAAAAAAAACAAACAGGTTTTAACTTACCTTCTGACTGGTTTCCCCACCCTCAATCACTGTATCATGGACTGATTCTAGATGTTTCTGGACTGTTACACACACTTTATTCACCCAGAACAAGATGGCATCCTCTGTGTCGCTCGGAAGCTCACTGGATGCATTGAAGCTTGCAAAACGCCGTACAGTCTTGGTGACTCGCTCTATGCTCAATATTTCTCTTGAGAAAGCCGTCATTAGGGCATCTATCAGAGCTAAATGTGCTTTCTGTAACAATAAACAAAAGCTGAGTTATAATATCGTATTTTTTAACATAATCAGGTATTGCTTTCAGAAGTTGCATAATGATGACAATGTTTATCAGTGTTACTATCCCGTCCTTGGTAGCACATTTATGCAGTTAGGTGCTGTAGCGATGCTGTGTCAAGCCACATAATAAGTTCAGGTAGAAAACAAAAACAAATAGAAGAAGGGAACATGTATTATTACTAAATGCATGTATTACAGTACGCTTATTTGAATAGTCTATTTGTCAGGATCCTCGATTCAATTAACCGGAGTATCATAAAAACCGGAGCTAACAAATTCTCAGTTTAGTCAGTGGTGGGTGGGGTAATGCACTCAGAAATATATCTGTATCATCATGTTCAATAAAATCCGGTTCAAAGATAACCAATACTATGTAAATGCGCTGTGTATACGTTTGATTTTTGACTGCGCCGTTTGAAACATTTTTCTCTTTGCCGACAGAGTCGACTCATTTTCTTTCGTAACTTTTCGTATCAGAAATTCACAATCTTTATCCGATTACTATACCACTATCTTTTCTTTGTGAAGAGTTATTATCTCCCTTGGGGCGCCAAAACGTTGCGTATACGTTATTATAAAACCCATCCTAAATTAAGATTCGTTTGCATGAACTAATTAACGTGCTAATTATCGAGCAAGTATGGCAAAGTTTATCTGTTATTTGCATACATTTCTAAAAAAAAACCGGATATTTTCTCTTTCGTTTTAAGATTAATCTATTTTTATTTGGGAATTTCCCGGTTTCCTGAAAACGTGATCATCTTATGAACGTAATAAACAAATGAAAATTCTCAATGCGGGGAAACCCATTTTGTGACGTCATTGCTATAAATGTTTACTGTAAACACAATTATGCGTGCCAGTGAACGGAGGTCATTATGTAACACAGGTGATAAACAATGACAGATTTATTGAGTTTACCGATTATGTACATTGCCTTGGGGCAGAAACGTGTGAATTTCAAGTAGGATTAGCGTCGTAAGGCATTGTAAGGTGGGAAAGTGCTATCTTAATAAACGAAATGCACGCGGTGACCTATTCAAATAAAGAGATTATTTATCATAGAAATAGATAGAAATGGTTTTGTGTTTTAATATTCTACTATATTAAGCGAAATATTCAAATAACTGCCATTCAATTAAGTGGAATGTACTGTATTACTAAAATTAGTATCAATAATATTTCAAAATGCTTACTATCTTATGACATGACTAATTAATAATAATATAGCTGACAGTCAACAGTACGGTTTCTTTCACTTCTTACTTGGGCTGCTAGCTGACCTACCCTGCTTCAAGTATGAAGGTAAATGCCTCTGCTAGCTGACCTATCTGCTTCAACTATGAAGGTAAATGCCTCTGCTAGCTGACCTACCTGCTAGCTGACCTACCTGCTTCAAGTATGAAGGTAAATGCAACATGTGTTGACAGTGCTATTAATACAACTTATCAAACTCTCTTCAAATCTTAAAGAATTTGAAACTTGGTTGGGTAAATAACTTTGAACTTACATTTGTAAATACTGTTCACTTATATATGTATTAAATGCATGTTAGATGCCATGCTGTCTTTTCAAATAAACCAAGTTTGCATTCTAAGTTCTTTATGTCTTATTTACCAGAATTTTGTATGTTAATTATGTTGTACATGTAATCTGTATAGCAATGCCTTTAAGAGATATATTCCTCTCTTGTGTTGTCTTGACTATTTTAAAAACATAAAATGATGAAATCTTACTTTATTTCAATTCATCCCAAATAATTCAGTATTTGCATAGAAGCTCTGTTTCATAAGTAAACTTACCAGCTTGAATGGAGCTGACTGCATAAGTATGGTCTCTGTGACGTCCACAGATCCTGAGCCGACTGCGTAAATGCCTTTCCTGGACAATACCTGGATGATACTCCAATGTCCTGCAACACCAAACAGTCATATGTATCATCTCACTTTAAACCTTTACATGATATACACTGTTTTCATGGTGTGTGTGTGACCAGTGTAGATTGAAATCAGCTTACATCTCCAAGCATTCATATTTACACTTCAATTTCGTCCTCTACGATAAAAGTCTTATTCCTCAAATGGATCATAATTTCTGTTGGTAAACAGTGTGACATATTATTTTAAAAGGCGTGGCTGCAATAGTGGTACAATGTTTTGGCGTGTGACGTGGCCGAGCACACACTTTTTGCCACAAGTAGCTACGAAAAAGCGTGCCTTCATTCACTATGTCCTCAGCATTGTTGTTCCAACAGCCTTTTGAAAAAAGGCTAAATATTGAGTTGAGTATTTATGAGAGTAAATATAAGGATTAAATTGATATTTAATGGTTTTCATTTGAGTAATGGAAAACAGTTGGGTTGTTGAAAGTGTACGAAGCCCAATTCAAATATCAATTCAATCCTTAATTATCTGGATCTACTAGTTGCATCTTGATCAGGAATAACCCAATAAATCTAAAAGCAAATTGTGTAGATCCCAGGGATTCTAAAATTATCGGCAGGCCGGTCATTGACCGATTTTCGGGAAGAATGTCCGATTGAAATTTCAAAATTGGTTAAAAAATCGGTCATGAATATTAGCCTACAAACTGTTACAAAATTACCTACATGTACATTTTTTCACAGCTTAATCAGCTATTAACCTGTCAATTAGCGACTTCAAAAGTCTGCTACCATGACTACCACGACTACACGTTCCGTGAATAGCCTGCGGCATAGATGAAACGGGATGTGGTCGGTCTTATTTTAACAACTGGTGGGTTATTTAATTTCCAAAAATGGACTGCGCTAGTCAAAGGCTGTTTGACATCAGAATTTAAGATAGCAATACAAATGGTTGTATTAATTAACATAAACGATAAAACAGTTTGCATTTTATTAACAGACATGTTAGTCCGATATGTGCGTAATTCTAAAAGACCGACGACCGAAAATTGCTGTTTATCAAATTTAAAGAAAACTTGTATCATGCGAATTTTACTTGAACTGTTAGCATTTCACAACAAATTTGAAATGGTTCAAATGAATATATACTTAAATGTGAAAAATATCGAGTGACGGGCTTGCTTACTTACGCATACAATGATTCAAATAAATTTCAAATTTACAAAAATCTATGAAATCAACATTTATTTCCGACTCTGAGTAATGTTGCATACGCAGACTCTTGTTAGTTCATAGATTCAAAATTTACTACATCTGGTAGAGAAAAGAATAATATTTCAAACAACTATAATATAGTGTTACAAAGCATGGTGTGATCGACGTATATTTACGTCAAGGGAATAATTGCCTCCGGAAATTCCGAGAGATAAAACATTTTTAATAACTAAATAATCCACTTCACAATCACTATGAACACTGCTGAAGATAACTGTTTTGAACCATTACGTCACGTTTTAAATGCATGGAATGCTTGTGTATTACAACAAAGACGCCGATTGCCATACACTTCAAACGTCGCGTGCCGCTCTTATAAATCGATTAAAGAATTTTTTGGTCTAAAACTCGAAAAACATTAATCTGTTGAGAGGTTGTAGGATATCGCCGACGAGAAAATATGCCGGAAAAGAGAAATAGACTTGGGGTCGGGAAAGTGAAATATGCTGAACGTGGGGACCGGAAGTCGCTGTTCGTGCGGACCGGAAGTCGCTGTTCGTGCGAGCCGGAAGTCGGCGAAATGTCAAGTTTGGCGCCAATGTCCGATTGGGATTTTGAAATTTTAGAATCCCTGTTAGATCCTGATCAGATGGCAGGGATGTGATGGCTGATCTGCACCTAAAACAATATGCCCATGGAGAACAGCCATATCCCATTAAGTAAAGGGTTTTAATATTTTTTAGATGTATCTAAAATGATGATTTTTACTCTGCACTAAATACATACTGTTCTTATTATTCAGGTAGATAATTTAAGGTCTGTAGCCAGGCAGTGCCAATTTTCCAAGAAATTCAATCTAGTTGTCAAAATTAACATTGGAAGTTGTTTGGCTTCTTGGCATCCTCAACTCAGACAGGCCTTTGTAATTTTCATTAAGTTTGAGCTTCAAAGGGGTATTTGCTATCAAGTAATTATATGAAAATTATTAATGGTAATAGACTTAATCACATGTATGCAAATGATTTGATGTTTAATGCTTCGCAGGAAATGCTGTTATTTATTTTTTTCACAAATTACACACTATGAACACACTTAAAGCTTGTATTTTAGAGAGTTGATTTAAAAGATCGATAGTTTAGGAAAGATCAGAACATTATACATGGCAGTTTGTGAGAATGATGTAACATTAATCCTATACTCCATGTTTTTTCTTGCGTTAATACCTAAGTGACATCACAAAAAACATGGTATGGTCACAATGGAAATGGACTTCGTGAGATATAAGCTGTATTCCAAAGAAAAACTGGTAAAGCTTACATCTCTCTTACAAGCAGCCATGTCTTATAATCTGTCTGATGATAAACTTAACCCCTTTCCTCAATATATACACCTTTTTACGCATGTGCGACCACTGTAGATCCAGATCAGCTAGCACATTCATGCTGTATGATCAGGATCTGCATTGGTCGCATTTTTGGTCAGAAATAACCTAACAAATCAAAAAGCCAACAGTGCAGATCCTGATCAAACTGCACAGATGTGCCGGCTGATCTGGATATACACTGTTCTGCCACGCAATAAAAGTGTGTCTATGGAGGAAAGGGTTAAATCTATCAATCTGGTACCTCAACTCAACAAGGTAAGCTCAGTGTGTACCCATTCACCATTGTAAATCAATCAATCTTTTTCTTTTTTTTTCAAAAATGCATAAAAGCTCATTCTTACCTGTCCACTGTGAAGCATTTTCTCCAAACATGGTCTTGCATGCCTGACAGTATATCTCACTGCTAGCCAGAAGGTTGGCCAGTCGCGGCTTGATCTGCCAGGATCCCTGTAATAGATTAAAAGATGTTAGGGATGATATGTTAACATACTTATATCTTACACAGCTACTTCAAACTTATCTAAGATTTTCTTTTCACTAAACTTTGCAGACCAAAACTGTTTAATACTGAGAATGCTTTAACCCTATTCCATATTTAGGCATTTTAACATGTGTGACCAGAGTAGATCCAAACCAGCCAACACAAATGTGCCAGCAGATCTGGATCTACACTCATCCATGCAATAAAGGCGTATCTACATGTATGGAGAAAAAAGTAATGAATTTGGGAAGTTCAGAAAAAAAATTCCACCAGTAAAGTGCACTATTAGTTAAGAGGAAATTCAGCTTCATTAACCCATCACTTAAGTCAGATCTAACAAAAGGTTAGATCTCATGATGGCCCGCAGACACCATACATTAGTAATAGCTGTTTTCCCCCGATTACTATTTTTAGAAATTGTCAACACAGGAAGCATGATTTATAATGCTGGCAAAATGATCTGAAGATGTCAATACATTAGAAATGAATGCAATACTACATAAACACATATTATATCCACTAAAATATGTCTAACGCAGGCAGTCAACACTTTCCACGGTTTAAAAGACTATTTTTACTTTTGCGATTTTGTAGGGGACATTCTGATTGGTTCAAAGGGTTAGCAATAAAAGCATGTTTTAGTAACTCATCGTCAGATCCTGATAGCGCAGCGGTTTTCAGGAGATGATTTTAATCAGATTGCATTAACTTTTAACGCAATATATTATAGGGTTTTATTGGATGTGGAACCAAACTGGATGTAGATCTAAATTAGCCAGCACAAGTGATCCATATGATCTGGATCTACATTGTTTGTTTTGTTTGTGCCATCAAATCTAGATCTACAATGTTTGCCAATGTAATAAAAATTATATATATGTAGAGAGAAAAAGGGTTAAAGAAGAAGACAATCAGCTGCCTGGTCTAACTGATAAATCTATCATTAATTGATCCATGACAACAACTTGACAGATGTTAATCTCATGAGAAATATTAATTGCATGGCAAAGTTTTGGAAAGCCATACACCTTATGCTTGTCCTTATTAAATATTCATGACACTTTGCTCAAATCATCTGTCATCATGCAACTTGTGTTCGGATAATTCTGATATATACAGAGTAAGCTTCTAAAGCCCTGTATTTACACGTGATAGTGGTTTGATAATCATAATTACTGATGCACCATGACTAAATGGGGATTATGACCTACATAAATGCATGTTTGCCACAGGGTCAGAAAATTATTTATGCATCCTAATTGGACCATTATGTCTGCAATTTACTCAGACTATGATTTGAGTCTAAGGTCAATAAAACTTGTTATGTCAAGACGCATCAGTACTATATTCTACTGAAAAGATCACATAGATACAGTACATAGATATACAATGTAAAATTGAACTGAACCTAGTTTATCATCATAGAAGTTATAGTGAATTCATCTAAGGTTGGTAACACACTGTAACACTTTCATTCCAATTACAATTACCCCAAACTTCTATTTTGCATAATTATATTTTCACTTATCCATTTACATTTTGTTGTACATGATTTTCCATGTTTAATTTGCTGAAACTGAAAACATGTCATCTCCTTTAACTTTACTAGTACCTTTACTACTTCATTAGACTTGTAGGGAAACTCTGGAGAAAAGTTTCAAAAGCACTGTTTGAGACTCAGACTTTGTTTTGTCACAAGTCAAATGTGAAGAAGCCCTGATTTCAAACTGTATAGATGCACAAGATAATGCAAAATTACACCAACACACAGTTTCAGTCTCTTTGCACCATTTTACATTATTGCTTTCAAACTATGTTCTGTAAAAGCATGTCTCTTACTCACTTGCTTGTGTGCCTTGGATGTGAAATCTTCGGTCTGCCCCAACCTTGTTTGTTGTTTCATGAACCGGTTACATTTATGCTTACCTCTGCTGTCACGTAGAAAGGATCATGGAGGTTACCCACTGGCTTATGTGCCTTGACCATGACGTTTTGGGTCTTCCATCGCCTTGTTTTGTGAACTGGTAACTTTTATATGTATGCTTACCTCTGCTGTTACATAGAATGGATCTTGGAAGTCAGAGGGAACCTTGTCTTGGTAGGCCTTGCATAGAATCCACGACAGTGATGCCTTCGCCTTTGCCTGCAAATACAGCAACAATTTGTGGTGTATTTAAGTTAACCCTTTCCTCCATATATAAGCATTTTTACGCATGTGCTACAAGTGTAGATCCAGATCAGCCCGCACATCTGTGCCATCTGATCAGGATCTGCACTAGTCGCATTTTGGTCAGAAATAACCTAATGAATAAAAAAACAAACAGTTTAGATCCTGATCAGACGGCACGGATGTGCCAGGTGATCTGGATCTAAACTGTTCGCCCTTGCAATAAAGGTATTTTTATAGAGGAAAGGGTTAATACAACTTTAAATCTTTACTCCACAGGATATGGTTGTTATCCATCTGTGAACAGTGTGGATCCATTAGCCAGCACAACTGTGCCGTCTGATTAGGATCTATGTTGTTTTCTTTTAGATTCTTTAGGTTATTTCTGACAAGAGGCAACCAGAGTAAAACCAGATCACATGCTACAGAGGTGCCTGTTGATCTGGATATACTCTTGTCACACATGTGATAAAACCTGTATGTATGGAAGAAAGGGTTTTTAATACATGTATGTTTCTTGAGTTTAAACCTAACTCTTTAGTGTGCTCTAGAGTGAAATCTCACAGCCAACTACTGGCCACTGGTGATCTGGCTAAGCCAACTTCATTTTCTCCATCTAGTATCTACTCTGAGTTTCAAATTTCTGCAAACATCCCAAAAAGCAGTGAATGAACAGTTCAATTTCAAAGATAAGGTTCCATCCATTTAACACAAAATTAGCATGGTACATGACTTGCAGGGCTTGTTCAAATGGAATTCTACATTAAAATACAATGCTCAGATTCAGGACTGATCTATAGACAGTTAGTTACTTGAGTGCTTCGCTTAAATTTACTGGCATATCAACAAAAAAAAAGATTCTGAATCTTTGAAAGTGTTGCAAAATGTTACTGAAGATTTTTGGATTTTTTTAGAGCCTCTTACATAGCAAGGGTAGTTAATGGATTTCCCTTTGTTGGCACTGACAGAAATATTTTATTTTGAGTAAATTTCACCCACAGCTGACCATCCATTAAAAGAAACTTAAAACATAGCCACCAAGCAAAGCAGACCTCTTACATTCAAGTTAACCGAAAGATACATCTTTATTCATAGATCTATACACCTTTATTGCCAGGGCAAACAGTTTAGATCCAGATCAGCCGGCACATCCATGCTGTCTGATCAGGATCTAAACTGTTCGCTTTTTGATTCATTAGGTTATTTCAGTCCAAAATGCCACCACTGCAGATACTGATCAGACAGCATGGATGTGCCAGCTGATCTGGATCTACACTGGTCGCACATGAGTAAAAATGCATATATATGGAGGAAAGCGTTAATAGATCAGCCCAAACTCCTTTACTGTATCTTGTCTTGATAGATTTCCTGTAGACCACACACAACAACATAATTTGGGGTAACATCAAAGCAGTTGCTCTTAAACTAAAAGTTTATGATACTTAAGCCCACACAAACAGGTAATTGTTGATTGTTGTACTTGAATAAAGATGTTGTTGTTTAGTTTTTGGCAGATAAAGATAAATCAATTAACCTGTCATTCCACATTTAGATGTAACATTCAAGTTTATAACCAATAGCAAACTTTTCACTTAATTGAGTTTTGTATATGGTCCATCTAAAAGGAAGCATTGTGATTACATATGAACATAAATTTGGATAAAGCACTGATAAAAAAAAAACAACAAAATAAAAGTAATGATTATGACTGAAATGGAGGATTAATAAAGTAGAAAGCTGAAGTTCAAGATGAGGATAGTTCAAGATGAGGATACTTCAAGGCAATCATTTAACCGTCCAAAACAAGGGCATATTTTGCTCAAAATGCAAGGCAGAGTTACTGGTACTTGAAATATCAAGCCATGTTGAACTAAATCTGGAGACCAGTCTCAATTCTCAAGCATCTGATTGGCTGATTTCCATTTCAGCCAACCAGATTCTTGAGATTTGAGACTGGTCTACAATCTAAGTTTTATGAGCTTGGGCATAGATATTAGATGTGTGTATGCAAAGTTTAACCCACAACCAGTCTTTAATTTCATCCAGAGCAAGACAGAGTTATGTTAGACCAACCTGAGACTGACTTGAAAAGTGATGCTGAGTATCCGAATGGGGTTTTGTTCTAAGCAAGACGACTTCAAGTTGAGGTGGGGTGAAATATCTTGGCTTATATTGAGCTTTTTTCTGTAACTACAGTTGAACATCCCTTAGCAGCTACGTGCATTCAGCAACTAACTGTCCTAATAAATGTCACCTGTGTTCAGCAGCCACATTTTGTCATTCTCTTGGGTGGCTGCTTAATACAGGTTTGGCTGTGTCCTTTATTCTTTAAAATTTGGCAATATTTCTTTTTTGGTAAGTTTAAAAATAAACTTTGTAGTACATAATTATATTTTAATAAATTACCATATTTTGAATTTGACAAGTCATTTACCACAGTAATATTAAACAAATTCAAACATTTAATTCAGTTTGCACATTATCACAATATATTACCAAGACTCGCCTCAGTAAACTTAATATGTTAGAAAAATATTTATCAACAAAAAGACCACTACATTAACAAATACCCCTGTGATCATGCTAAATGGTTTCACTGAAAGTATTTACTTTGGCATGGTACAACTGTATGTTTGCAGGATGATAATGTCTTTGAAGAAACTGAGATTAACAAATGATTAACACTTAAGCAAGGTCAGTGTTAGTCTATAATCACATAATTTACTCAATGTAAACAAGGCTGTCAGCATTATGGGTACCCCTCTTTTCAAACTTCATTTACAGTATGTACATGCTAAGTTTCCTGACAATTTGCAAAAGTGTTCTGGGTACCTTTAATAAAATGGGCAACCAGATCCACATCACATTTAAGGGACTTCTCATAAAAAATGTACAATTAAGCCAGTAGCCATTGAAAAAGCCCCAACATTGTCTTAAAAAACAACCAGCAAAAACAAAATGTATTCTCTTTAATATCTACCTGTAAGTTTCTGAAAACTAGACTGTGTCCTCATGACACTGATGTCCCCACTGCTCAACAACATTGGTAACAAAATTGTTTATCAGTTATTAACAACATGTGGCGTTCATGGCTAGTAAACATGGAGTAAGTGCCACAAATTTTATAACTGACATAAACAAAGGGCCATAACTCTGGTGAAAATGGTTGCAAGACAATGTGCTTTACAACAATCAACACATCACATCTAATCATCTCCGCAAGTTTCAAAGAAATCAGCCAAAAGAAAATGTGGAGTTGATGCCACAAAATTTTATCAGCTAAATTAACAAAATGTCAAAGCTCTGGTAAAAATGGCTGCAAGAAAATATTGTTTCTTTTTAAAAATCTACACATCTTGCTTGATCATCTGTGCATTAGTTTAAAAGAAATCCCTCTGATAGTTAATGAGGAGTTGAGGTCACAAGATTTAATTACTGAATTAAGAAAGGGCCATAACACTGGTATAATGGTCTCAGGAAAAACTCTTTTCTGTACAATCTGACATCTACATATATTTTGTTTGATCATCTGTGCAAGTTTGAAAGACATTCCTCTAAAAGTTAATGGGGAGTTGATGCCACAAGATTTAATTACTGAAATTAAGAAAGGACCATAACTCTGGTAAAAATGGTAGCAGGAAAAAATATTTTCATTACTATTATCTACATATTTTGTTTGACCATCTGTGCAAGTTTAAAAGAAATCCCTCTGATAGTTAATGAGGATTTGATGCCACAAGATGTAATTACTGAAATTAACAAAGGGCTTTAACTCGGGTAAAAATGGTCGCAGGAAAAAATCTTTTCCTTACGATCATCTACACATCTTACTTAATAATCTGTGCAAGTTTGAAAGAAATCTGCCCGATGGTTTATGAGGGACATAGTGACAGACACCTGATAGTTTATGATACCCCCAGCCCAGAAAGTTTCGAAAATCTTTCGAATCCTGCATTCTGAGGTATTTTGTGGGGATTTGATACATGTAGCAGGCTTTGGACTACTCCTTCATACTTGATTTTAACTATTTCTTTGTAAACAGCAGTTATGCAATTATTTTACGCCTATCCAAATACTCTACCTAATTATGAGACTAACATTGTTTTAACTAGGTTGTCAATAAGAGAAAACAGCGTACACTTCATTGTTCAGGGTTTTCAGTTTGTGAGAATACATTTTCAGGGGTGAAAGTTAGAAATTCTAAAAATCCTGAAATCCTGAAAGTGTGTCAATTTATATAGGAAAAATAAAGAAAATCAACTATTTTTAGACACATTGAATAATCCTGAAAACTTTGACCCTCTAATTTTACCAGTTAGAAAATGAAAGGAGCCATTTACGAGGAACCCGAGCCAAATGCTAGTACAACCAAATATCTGCTGGAGGTGGGATGGAGTTGAGAGAACAACATGACTTAAAGTTAGAGAGAAATTAATTGTGAGATCCTTTTGGTTCCCTACTGGATAAAAATACTAAATATCAAAATAATTACTATCAATAATCATCATCATCATCATCATCATCACTGGCTAATGTTAACAGAATTCTTTTCTTTTGAATCAAGGGGCATTAAAAAAATTTATAAGCATTAATTTGGAGAGTCCAGAGTCAACTGTAGTAACAGCTTTACTGTAGAAATTGATACTTCGTAATGAATGGAGAATCAGTTTGCACCACACAACCAATCAACTGCAGAGATAACTCAACAGATGCAGATACTTGCATGTTGATGAAAACAAATTTGAATTTTTCAACTTTTGACCCCACCTGATTCTGAGGTTTGGGTCATTTTGATGCAGAAGAATTTAGGAATAAACAAGAATAAAGATAAATATTGTATCTTTAGCATTTTAAATATGAAGTTAATTCTTACTTGACACTTGAAAATAAATTAAAATGAAGTTAAACTAATTGTTTAAGTAGTAAATTTCAATTCATAAAAGATATGACTCACCAAGATTTGATTATGACCCCTTTGAAAACTTATCAATAGGGGTCAGATGACCTCTGGTTTTCAAAAACTACTGAAAATGCTTGAGCAAGGTAAGTAAAACTTGTAAAAAATACCCAAAATAAATTAAAATGAAGTTAAACTAATTGTTTAAGTAGTAAATTTCAATTCATAAAAGATATGACTCACCAAGATTTGATTATGACCCCTTTGAAAACTTATCAATAGGGGTCAGATGACCTCTGGTTTTCAAAAACTACTGAAAATGCTTGAGCAAGGTAAGTAAAACTTGTAAAAAATACCCATAGATCTGCCATGTTAACATATATATACAGTGCTTACTTTATGGCATGCTGCCGGGAATTCTTTTTCAAAATTGTTTCTCAAATTCTTTTTAGTAATCTAGCCCCACCACCCAAAACAGTTCCTGTCCTTTGCTTAAATATGGTAAATACATTTTTTAATGGTAATTTTAAAAAAGAATTCAACAAAATGTGTTGTTAACCTTTTAATTCATAAATAAATGTTTTTATGCTTGTGTGACCAGTATTGATCTAGATTAGCATCTGTGCATTTTGATCAGGATCTGTACTGGTGGCATCTTTGTTATAAATAACCTAATGAATCACTATAACTCCGAGAGTCCAATGTGTCGCTGGGCAAAATTTTTGTTAGAGGACATAAATAATGTTAATTAGTTTTTTGTTGTACATTTATTAGCAATGTATAAGCACAAAATTCACATATATAATAACCTTTTAATTGTCTCATTGCAAAAACATCCACCACAAGTTATGCCCTTGGCAAGAAATGCACTAAAAATCAAAGGGGAATAATTCAAAAACGGAACAAGGTAGAGTTATGGTTTGTGTGCACTGCACTTTGAGTCATTGCCAGAAACATGCACACCAAGTTTGAAGTCATTTGGACATACAGTGACAAAGTTAGGCTCTGGACAAAGAAATCCGGATAACAAAGTAATCCCTAGTCAGGCGACATAAAACGGTTAACAGTGTAGATCCTGATCAGATGGCATGTTTGTCCTGGCTGATCTGGATCTACACTGTTTACCCATCTGAAAAAGGCATATATATATAGAGAGAGAGAGAGAGAGTAAAGGGTTAATTATGTCAATTTATACTTCTGGCCAGTTAGTATTCTCTTAACAAGAGTTGTTAATGACCCTGATTACTAACAACTCTCAAGAGTGGAAATCTACTAAGGAATGGATGGAAGCAGGCTTAATTTGTTCTTTGTTTTGATAAGAGCAGTTGAAGGTGGTAGCATTTGAGCTTCTCTCTTTATGGTTTGCAGTGTCTTATTATTTAATAAACTTTTGCTTGTTTTCCTCTCTGCTTTCTGAGTGCATAGTGAGGCCAGGCATTCTGATTGTGGCTATTTCTTGATGTGTATGCAATGTTTCATTTTTTTATAACAATGCAAACAATGAATGATTATTTGGCTTCAATGGCATGCTATAATTAGTGGCCAATTTTATTAAATGAGTGCCAAAGATAACTGTCTTACCCTATGAATATCATATTCATCCATGGGGGTGATTTCAATTACGTCCCCCTCGGTATCTTCCATATTTTCACCTTGATTTGCCATTTGCCAGGAATTCTTTTTGGCCTGGCAAGATTTTAACAGGTTACAAAATGAAGCCACCTTGTCTTACTAAAATCGTCGGACTGTTTTATCCAGCAATATATTGAATTCTTTTTGGAATGTAATGTTTCAACACAAATAAATTTATGCGAGTAATCTTGCTCGCATATACTCAACATTCTCGCATTGCAAGCTTAAAAGTTCTATGCCAATAGTTAAACTAGATAGAATTGTTATTCTTATAAATGAAAAATATACTGTCAACATTGATTTTGAAGTAAAATCATTAGTAAATAATGAATTTAGTCATTTTCCTAATATTCCACTTCCGTTATAGTTGCGCATGCCCAGTGATTTATATAGGTGCTCATAAAAATACTGAAATGTGGAGATCACGAAGTCAGGTATTACCAATATTTCATTGGAACAAGTTTTAATAGCTTACCCAAAAGCTAGTCGGTCATTAGCGAGACAATTTAACAAAAAGACGGCTCTGAAGTTTAAACATATCTAGAAAAAAATCCTTAGAATGTTAATATTTATTGAGAATTTCCACCGTGTAATATATATGCTCGCTGCCGTCACACATTTTTGTTTCGATTTTTTATGATGTAAAATTCATCGTATGAGTGTGCTTATTATTATTGTGTCGCCTGCAATAGCAGGTATAGACACGACTTGTATGGATCCTATTGTCCGGCGGCGGTGACCTGATTTTACCTGATTTTCGGACCTTACTAGAACTACCTATATGAACGTATGTACTGATGTACATGTAAATAAGCGTCGCTTGTCTACTAAGTGTACAAATACGCACCAAGGACGCATTCATGTTACAACATATTCACCAAGTTTGACGATACTAAAACAACTGCATTATTTCTAACCGGTGATCAGGCTAAAGAGCTCAAGTTTGGTCGATTATAATATGTCGGTCGTCCTGATGACTGACTATTACTAGATCGGGCGGTCTAGGTTAAATCCTATGCTGAAAACAATAAAAACTGAATATGTTCCTTTCAAAATTAGAAACACATCTTATAGAAAGGTCACACAATGACTATTGTAGGCAATTCTGTTATGTTGTAATAACTTACCCCATGATTACGGCTTATAGGCAGTGTAGATAAAGATCATTATTTGCTTAAGTGCGGTTAGACCTAAATATAAATTGTTCGCTTTTTTATTCTACTCAGAAATAAATCGATAAATCAAAACACAAACGTTTTAGATTCAGTAAAGATCAGCAGCAAGATGTAGTGTACGTAGTGCCAATCATTAATTAGGTCTCTGTGAAAGTATCTAGCAGAAAGGATGTTACAAGCAGCAGTAGTTAAATAAACATCTGCATCCACAGAACTCGTTAGTTCTTTACAAACATACCTATAAATTTTACTCAAGAATGTGCAATCTGATATAAATCTGGACTGGTCACTAATTGTTTATGCAGTGTCATTAATCAGTGAAGAACGGGTCAACGAAATTAAGGTGAATTAAGATCAACTAAAGAACTTAATGATCAGAACATATTCGCCTGCACTGTTTGTCGTAGCTAGTAGAAATGCCATTTTAATATGCAGTTCAATGACAAGCATATAATGCAAATAACTGAGTCCTGACTTCCTGCAGTCAAGGGGCAGGTAATCCAGACTATAATGCATATACGATGAATATATCGTACTGATGAATATTTGTAGACAATCCAAATTTAAACGAATATCAACATCTAAACGAAGTACTGAAACCAGCGCACAGTTGTTGTAGTTTTGCAAGTATGAGGTTTGCGTCCAATGTATGTCCTCGACAAAGTGTAACTGGGAAATTTTATGACTAAACTTTCGGAATTTAAATCAACTCGTTAACATCTCAGTTTTGAAATAAATCTCGCAAACTTTATAATCGTACAATTTGGTTGATAATAAGTGTAATGAACTAGCACATATCTTTGTAATATTCTAACGTGTAACCGAGCGGCTAACGTATAAACTTTTTTTTATAAGAGCTTTGCGGTTTCAACGCAGAGCTGACTTTATATAATTTTCTTTGGTCTTTTTTGACCTACTGATTATAAACTAATGATAGATAAAATAACAATACGCTAACATATATTATCAACAATAATTAACCAATATGACCGTCAGCTCCAGATTTCTAACTACCCGGTATTTTATGCTAACTAACATATGCCCTCTCCCGGTAACAATGCCTTCAGAGAGAACACGGGTAATACGTTTGTAGCTTTTATAGATTATAAGATACAATTCCTCGTTATCTCTACCAGAAGCCGCCAGTTCTGAATCTAAACTTTCAAACAGAGTAATTCTGACTATGTATTTAATGATCCTCAAGGTCATAGATCTTTATCTTTCAACTGCAGCCCTGCAACTAACATGCCATCCTCTGGCGATAGCAATGCTATAAAAGGAAACCCGGATAAATAAGTTTGTAGTATTAACCTATGAACTGGAATCATCCGGACATTCCGAAATCAATGCGTACAGTGACAAACAATTCCGATCGCAAAATGAAAACCATAAAGGAATTAAGTACAATGTTGTTAAATTATTTAGAGTTTTTAATATATTTTTTTAAAACAATAGCTTTTATTTGGAGCAGCGGTACTTTAAAATTAAACGTTAAAGAACGTTGGCCTCGGTGAAAATTTATGTGCATGTTCATTTTTTTTCGGACCAGCGTTCTCCGCCGATCACCGACGTTCACTAGCGTTCACACAACGCACTTCTGGCGCTATCACAGCAACCATGGACGACTTACAACGTTTCCTCAAACGTCGTAGAACGCTGACCAGAACGTCGTTATAGAACCTTAAATAAGGTATGCTCCAATATACTAGCCCATTTCCGACTTTGTTTCAAATAACATAATGATAACTAAAACCAAAGATTATACATTTTGAAAACATTATCAAGTAAGGATATTCATACTTGTCGTTTTGATTATAAAATTAATTTGATCTGCTATAGGGCTTCGGACAACCTAGACCTAAACAGGGGAGTTACGTTTAAAGAATGAGGGAAATGCTAGGGGTTCCTTATAACACTTGTGGGTAAATAATATACATATTGCAATTTTTAAAAATGCCAAGTGTGTGTTGAAGATAACTACTCGGGCAGTATATCCATGTATAAGCTGTTAGAGGCCATTCAAAATATAAATCTTAATTCTTCATCAAATCATTGTTTTTCTACTCTTTAGGAATTTCTAACACGACGTTATTCAAATTTTTGAAAGTAATAATTTTAATAGTTAAATTGTAATGAAGTAATACAAGTTCTATTCTTCTAACCGCAAATCTCAACTTCTACCATTTAATATGAATAAGAAAAGATGATCAATCGAACTTGTTTTTTAGTTTATTCACGGAACATTACAGTGACAGCCAATTTCGTGTATTAAAAAAGACGACATTTTAAAAGTATTTAGACGAAGGATTGATGTATTCAGTATTATTTTATAATTTATAACATTTAAACATCGATATATTTTCTGCATTATAACTGCATTTTTATTACTTTCCGAATGCCCCTCGAGTACTAGGAAAAAGGAAACTATGCATTTACAACAGTAAATAAGCGCCATTAACATGTTTACAATGTATCACACAACTAAATTTGCGAGAACATTAATTTAATTTCATATTAAATGAGGCTACTTTCTACATATAATACTACCAATGCACAGTTTTCTTCAAGGACATAGTTTATCTTGTTACGAATTATAATTAAAATCGTCCCCCAATAAGTCGACCAATTCTTTATTGTGTGGGTAATAGAACTCCTGAAGAAGAATTCTGGTTTCCGGTTTCATGTCTCCGACAAGCCTGGCCTGTCCATGTCTGGCATTAGCCTGTTGGGTTGGATCTGCCACATGTCTCAGTTTGGTGTCACCCATAGGAGCTACAAAATAAAATAAACGTATGAATCAACTGCGACATTTCAATTTTTTATCAGAAATGTTTCATTATCCCCCAACCCCAAATAGAAACATTTTTCGTTTCCTTTATCTGAACTACAAGTATCTGTTTGCTTGTTACATGTTTTCACAATATATGCTTGTTCCAGCACATGACAAACAAAACTAGAATGTGTCCTCGGACACTGATGCCCCCCTGCTGCAACATAATTTTTAAGGGCCATAACTCTGGTAAAAATGGTAGCAGGAAAAATCCTTTCTTTACGATCCTCTACACATCCTGCTTGATAATCTGTGCAAGTTTGAAAGAAATCCGCCTTATAGTTTAGGAGGAGTTGATGCCACAAGATTTGGGGACGTACGGACGTACGGACAAGTGTAACTTTATAGCCTCCCACTTTGTGGGGGCATAAAAATCCAAGGCGGTAACCTCTCAGGTTCTAATTTTGTTAATTGTTTGTGGTGTCTGTTGAAATTGATCATTTTATAAACTCTGTTCTCCCTTTCTCTTCTTCTGGGCTGTGCGGGAAAGCTGTGTCTTCTGAATCTGGAAATTCCTAATATGCGTATTTCACTTTCCTAGCAAGAATAACTTTATAGTAAGTACAGTGTACTTGTGTTTGTATAATAATATCAAGAGAAAAGAAAAGAAAGTTACTCACATAATTGTAAAAATGAGAAGACAGCTTTCATATAAGACGAGGTGTCGCTGGAAAACTTTTCCAGGTTGATTACAAAAACCTGCTCCCTTGGGAATACTCTGAAATACTCCTTTAAGTGTTGATGGTATATACCAATACGAAGTCTCACCTGGAATTTAAAAATTCACATTTCATTAACATACTATTAGCCTTTCCTTCACAAACAAACAAATGCAATCCAACTCATGCAATATTAACTCTAAGTTATCCTTCTGCAATTCCGGTATTTCTCCATTTTGAAATCGTTTCCAACAAACTTTTTTAAAATAAAATGTTAGATTTAAATTGTGTGAAACTGCAGAAAATGAAAAGGGAAGAACGCCATCTAGATTTTCTGTAGATGTTTACAAATGAAGTCGGGCATAAACTTAGAAAACACTTAATAATGCTACCTTACCAAAAGGTAAAATATGCATATCAGGAATCGAATTTCACCAAATGTCATGTCAACAAATATAAGTGCATCCTCAGTAAAAAAGTCAAATATGCAAATCAGGAATTGCCACACCAAGAAAACCTGTCTCCCCACACAGCCTAAATGTAGAGAGGAAACGAGCACCGAGAGCACGAGTTTATTAGATAATCAAATTTTAAATTAAACTCCACGGACTATTAACGTAAAAGAGAACACTGCAAATCAAATCAACTTAAAATTAATACATTGCTTACATTACGTTTAGAATGTGTGACCCGATAGATACATAATGAATATCAACTACAGCTTCATAAATCATATTAATGACTTATAGCATCGCTTTTATTAACGTAACAATTCCAGTCTAAGTATGTTTCAATTAAACTATACAATTACATTATCAGCGCGGTACAAAAACTTGGTGTTGCCTTAAGAATAAGTCTGTCTTCTAGTCACATTATTCTGATCATGTATATTGTGCTTGTGAAGGTGGCAGTCAGAAGAAGATGTAGGCGCGGAGACATGGGTTCTTAGTCAGAAGATGTAGGCGCGGAGACATTGGTTCTCAGTCAGAAGAAGATGTAGGCGCGGAGACATTGGTTCTCAGTTAGAAGATGATGTAGGCGCGGAGACATTGGTTCTCAGTTAGAAGAAGATGTAGGCGCTGTGACATTGGTTCTCAGTTAGAAGAAGATGTAGGCGCGGAGACATTGGTTCTCAGTAAGAAGAAGATGTAGGCGCGGAGACATTGGTTCTCAGTCCGAAGAAGATGTAGGCGCGGAGACATTGGTTCTCGGTCAGAAGAAGATTTAGGCGCGGAGACATTGGTTCTCAGTCAGAAGAAGATGTAGGCGCGGAGACATTGGTTCTCGGTCAGAAGAAGATGTAGGCGCGGAGACATTGGTTCTCAGTCAGAAGAAGATGTAGGCGCGGAGACATTGGTTCTCAGTCAGAAGAAGATGTAGGCGCGGAGACATTGGTTCTCAGTCAGAAGAAGATGTAGGCGCGGAGACATTGGTTCTCAGTCCGAAGAAGATGTAGGCGCGGAGACATTGGTTCTCAGTCCGAAGAAGATGTAGGCGCGGAGACATTGGTTCTCAGTCAGAAGAAGATGTAGGCGCGGAGACATTGGTTCTCAGTCAGAAGAAGATGTAGGCGCGGAGACATTGGTTCTCAGTCAGAAGAAGATGTAGGCCCGGAGACATTGGTTCTCAGTTAGAAGAAGATGTAGGCGCGGAGACATTGGTTCTCAGTTAGAAGATGTAGGCGCGGAGACATTAGTTCTCAGTCAGAAGAAGATGTAGTCGCGGAGACATTGGTTCTCAGTCAGAAGATGTAGGCGCGGAGACATTGGTTCTCAGTCAGAAGATGTAGGCGCGGAGACATGGGTTCTCAGTCAGAAGAAGATGTAGGCGCGGAGACATTGGTTCTCAGTCAGAAGAAGATGTAGGCGCGGAGACATTGGTTCTCAGTCCGAAGAAGATGAAGGCGCGGAGACATTGGTTCTCAGTTAGAAGATGTAGGCACGGAGACATTGGTTCTAAGTCCGAAGAAGATGTAGGCGCGGATACATGGGTTCTCACTCAGAAGAAGATGTAGACGCGGAGACATTGGTTCTCGGTCAGAAGAAGATGTAGGCGCGGAGACATTGGTTCTCGGTCAGAAGAAGATGTAGGCGCGGAGACATTGGTTCTCAGTTAGAAGAAGATGTAGGCGCGGAGACATTGGTTCTCAGTCAGAAGATGTAGGCGCGGAGACATTGGTTCTAAGTCAGAAGAAGATGTTGGCGCGGAGACATTGGTTCTCAGTCAGAAGAAGATGTAGGCGCGGAGACATTGGTTCTCAGTTAGAAGAAGATGAAGGCGCGGAGACATTGGTTCTCAGTTAGAAGATGTAGGCACGGAGCCATTGGTTCTAAGTCCGAAGAAGATGTAGGCGCGGATACATGGGTTCTCACTCAGAAGAAGATATAGGCGCGGAGACATTGGTTCTCAGTCAGAAGAAGATGTAGGCGCGGATACATGGGTTCTCCGTCAGAAGAAGATGTAGACGCGGAGACATTGGTTCTCGGTCAGAAGAAGATGTAGGCGCGGAGACATTGGTTCTCGGTCAGAAGAAGATGTAGGCGCGGAGACATTGGTTCTCAGTTAGAAGAAGATGTAGGCGCGGAGACATTGGTTCTCAGTTAGAAAAAGATGTAGGCGTGGAGACATTGGTTCTCAGTTAGAAGAAGATGTAGGCGTAGAGACATTGGTTCTCAGTTAGAAGAAGATGTAGGCGCGGAGACATTGGTTCTCAGTTAGAAGAAGATGTAGGCGCGGAGACATGGGTTCTCAGTTAGAAGAAGATGTAGGCGCGGAGACATTGGTTCTCGTTCAGAAGAAGATGTAGGCGCGGAGACATTGGTTCTCAGTCCGAAGAAGATGTAGGCGCGGAGACATTGGTTCTCGGTCAGAAGAAGATGTAGGCGCGGAGACATTGGTTCTCGGTCAGAAGAAGATGTAGGCGCGGAGACATTGGTTCTCAGTCCGAAGAAGATGTAGGCGCGGAGACATTGGTTCTCAGTCCGAAGAAGATGTAGGCGCGGAGACATTGGTTCTCAGTTAGAAGATGTAGGCGCGGAGACATTGGTTCTTAGTCAGAAGAAGATGATGGTGCGGAGACAATGGTTCTCAGTCAGAAGAAGATGTAGGCGCGGAGACATTGGTTCTCAGTCAGAAGAAGATGTAGGCGTGGAGACATTGGTTCTCGGTCAGAAGAAGATGTAGGCGCGGAGTCATTGGTTCTCAGTTAGAAGAAGATGTAGGCACGGAGACATGGGTTCTCCGTCAGAAGAAGATGTAGGCGCGGAGACATTTGTTCTCCGTCAGAAGAAGATGTAGGCGCGGAGACATTGGTTCTCAGTCAGAAGAAGATGTAGGCGCGGAGACATTGGTTCTCAGTTAGAAGAAGATGTAGGCGCGGAGACATTGGTTCTCGGTCAGAAGAAGATGTAGGCGCGGAGACATTGGTTCTCAGTTAGAAGAAGATGTAGGCGCGGAGACATTGGTTCTCGGTCAGAAGAAGATGTAGGCGCGGAGACATTGGTTCTCAGTTAGAAGAAGATGTAGGCGCGGAGACATTGGTTCTCGTTCAGAAGAAGATGTAGGCGCGGAGACATTGGTTCTCTGTCCGAAGAAGATGTAGGCGCGGAGACATTGGTTCTCGGTCAGAAGAAGATGTAGGCGCGGAGACATTGGTTCTCAGTGTGAAGATGTAGGCGCGGAGACATTGGTTCTCAGTAAGAAGAAGATGTAGGCGTGGAGACATTGGTTCTCGGTCAGAAGAAGATGTAGGCGCGGAGACATTGGTTCTAAGTTAGAAGAAGATGTAGGCGCGGAGACATGGGTTCTCAGTTAGAAGAAGATGTAGACGCGGAGACATTGGTTCTCAGTTAGAAGAAGATGTAGGCGTGGAGACATTGGTTATCAGTTAGAAGAAGATGTAGGCGCGGAGACATTGGTTCTCAGTTAGAAGAAGATGTAGGCGCGGAGACATTGGTTCTCAGTTAGAAGAAGATGTAGGCGCGGAGACATGGGTTCTCAGTTAGAAGAAGATGTAGGCGCGGAGACATGGGTTCTCAGTTAGAAGAAGATGTAGGCGCGGAGACATGGGTTCTCAGTCCGAAGAAGATGTAGGCGCGGAGACATTGGTTCTCCGTCAGAAGAAGATGTAGGCGCGGAGACATTGGTTCTCAGTCCGAAGAAGATGTAGGCGCGGAGACATTGGTTCTCAGTTAGAAGAAGATGAAGGCGCGGAGACATTGGTTCTCGGTCAGAAGAAGATGTATGCGCGGAGACATTGGTTCTCAGTTAGAAGAAGATGTAGGCGCGGAGACATTGGTTCTCGGTCAGAAGAAGATGTAGGCGCGGAGACATGGGTTCTCAGTTAGAAGAAGATGTAGGCGCGGAGACATTGGTTCTCAGTCAGAAGAAGATGTAGGCGCGGAGACATTGGTTCTCGCTCCGAAGAAGATGTAGGCGCGGAGACATTGGTTCTCAGTTAGAAGAAGATGTAGGCGCGGAGACATTGGTTCTCGGTCAGAAGAAGATGTAGGCGCGGAGACATTGGTTCTCAGTTAGAAGAAGATGTAGGCGCGGAGACATTGGTTCTCGTTCAGAAGAAGATGTAGGCGCGGAGACATTGGTTCTCAGTCCGAAGAAGATGTAGGCGCGGAGACATTGGTTCTCGGTCAGAAGAAGATGTAGGCGCGGAGACATTGGTTCTCAGTCAGAAGAAGATGTAGGCGCGGAGACATTGGTTCTCGGTCAGAAGAAGATGTAGGCGCGGAGACATTGGTTCTCGGTCAGAAGAAGATGTAGGCGCGGAGACATTGGTTCTCGGTCAGAAGATGTAGGCGCGGATACATGGGTTCTCAGTCCGAAGAAGATGTAGGCGCGGAGACAATGGTTCTCGGTCAGAAGAAGATGTAGGCGCGGAGACATTGGTTCTCGGTCAGAAGAAGATGTAGGCGCGGAGACATTGGTTCTCGGTCAGAAGAAGATGTAGGCGCGGAGACATTGGTTCTCGGTCAGAAGAAGATGTAGGCGCGGAGACATTGGTTCTCATTAAGAAGAAGTTGAATGCGCGGAGACATTGGTTCTCTCTCAGTATTGTTTTTAAATAACATTATAGAAGCCATTTGTTCTCGAGAAAACACACCTTTTGTAGGTCTTATAAGATTGGCATGCTCTTTTACGTAGTGCAATACAGATTGACCTAACTTACCTGTGAAGTAGAGTAGAATCCTTGTGGCTTATAGATGCACTGTCGGAGGGTAAGTGTCTTCAAACATGAGGTAAAATCCCTTAGTATTTTCTCTGTTTCTATATGGAATGAGTCTGCAGTTACATTTGTATGAAAATATAAATAGTCCGAATATAATCTGAAATGAGAAATGCACAATTATAAGAAAAGGGCAATCCGTAATAAATATAATTTATTTCGTTTGAGGAACGAATTAGAAAGAAATTATTTTCCCTTAAGGTTACGCAGTCACTGTTAAGATGGTCACTAAAGCGTGATGTCAGTGCACGATAATATCGTGCGATTAATATTGTGTGTAAGTCATTCAGCTTTGGGTAACCGACAGGTTTACATCGATAATTTTTGCTGCGCTAAATACGACGCTTAGTTATATCGTACACGTGTTATGGCCGAAATTGAAGACAATAATCCTTCTGTTCAGCAAACAACTGCGCAGTCATGGAGAAACTTTTTTGAGCTAAGACAGAAGCGAGAGGAAGCAAGAGCTCTGCGTGCAGAATTTCAAGGGAGTTCAGAATGTATTGTTAACGGAATGAAGAAGTTGAAAACTGAAAGGGACATTTCGTTGAGTCTTCAAGATTCATCAACAGACTGTTGGGAAACTGTGAGACAGTATGAAACAAACGAAATTCCCAGCGAATCGGAAGATGAAAGCAAAATCTGTAAGACCGAGGCTCGAGTCTTTAAGCGCGTGTGCATGGTCACGTGGCAGGGGCATGACCACGTCTTATTTTCCTCGTAATGATGTTGGTCGTTACACTGGTGGTAACTCTTCAAATAAGAATGATATTCGATTTCAACCCGTGGCAACGTTGCCCAGAGGGAAGTTCGTTCGTGGCTCATTCCACGGGTCCAATTCCGGAAGCTACATGCAACCGTTTGGGAACATCTCTGGATTTCCTGCGCCATGTTTCAATACAACCACTTTAGAAAGAATTGTCCAAACATCAGTCAATCACCAGTCCCGGTCGGAAACCAGTCGTCCAGTGGGAAGTAGAGAATGTGATCAGAATCTTCTTCGTGAAAACTTGATAAAAGATGAGTATTTTATTATTGACAGATTTACGCACAAACATAAAATTGCGAGAGAACGATTAAAAGAACATGTTGAAGTTTACGTTTCATAGGTTCATAGAGAATGGTTATAAGTTGCCGTTGTATCCAACTTCGCCTAAATAAGTTTGAAAAATAAGAGATCAGCTTTGCTAAATTCAGATTTTGTAAATGAAGCTATCAGGGATTAGTTATATGAATGTTTAATAAGAGGTGTACTGTTATGCCATATAATGTAAATCCGTGACTGTTTCGGTGAAAAGATCTGGCAAGAAAACATTTATTTTTGATTTGAGAATTTGTATTGGCTTCTTATATTTTAACAATGTTGACAAGACCACATGACATGTGAAGAAGTGGCGTAGTGAAGGAAACTGGTTTCAGCGCTTTTAGATGACTGGTTTTGGTGCGGTAGGATTTTGTATAGACGGGGAAGGTTTCGCTTGTATTATTAAAATTACTTAACTACTTTCTGGTTTTATACATGAAGTCAAAAGTCAATTGATCCGTGTTCACATTTTGGAATATTTGGGAATTGTTTTAAAATCAATTCGCGTATTATTTATATTTCGGATAGTAGATTGGTAAAAGAAAATTATACCATTTTTGAGCTTTTAAATACACACAAAGTTCATAGAGGATTTCCTGTACGAAAGGTTGCTAGTATATTTGGGCAACTTATTTCAATGTCGGTAGTGTTAGTTCACGTGACACAGATTATGACCAGATATTTAATTGCAGATGTACTTACCGCCGTCCACTCGGATTCATATACATGTATTGCTCTTTCCCCAGATTCCGTAAAACAATAATTTTTATTATTTTGGAGACAGGAATATTTTTCAATGTCAGAAGAGTTTGAAAATAGATGTGAGTTGTACGGGTTATGTAGGGTACGAAGTGTCGGCTATAAATGGCGTTTCTCAAGGTTATTGGGATTGTACAGAATCACTATTATTCCACTTGGAGAGAACTCGAAGCTGTGTATAGGGTTTTACAGTCGTTAGCGCATATTTTGGATCATGAAAGAGTTAAATGGTTTTCTGTCAATCAAGCAGTTGCTACGATAGTAAAAAGAAAAAAGATCTATGAAAAAAGATTTACAAGATATATCTTATAAGATTTTTCAGTTTTGACAAATTCAATTTTTCTTGAGATTGAATGAATTCCTTGATCAGAAAATGAAGAAGCTGATTATATAATTATAAGAATTTTGATGATTTGATTTACTGCAAATATGTTTTGGTTAGTTTGAGATTGACTGGTTTGTTTCAGAGGATAATGCGGAAGTTCGTTTCTTTTTCTATATTTTGAAATCCATCTTCTACATGCATAGATGCATTCGACGATTTTTGTGCAATGATTTTTGATATTTTGGGCCATCTTTTCCCATTATGTACAGAGTATTGTCAAAGATGGAATCCGCTAAAGCGAAATTTGTTATTGTTGTGCCTTGCTGGGAATCCGCTGTGTACTGGCCTATTTTATGTCAAAAAGGGCATTTTGTTTCTAGTATTGAGGTTTGGGCATATTTGCCGACGAGTTAAGCGTTTTATACTAGGTGTAATTCCGGGAAAGGAATTTTTGGTAATATAGATAATCTTTTAAAATTCCGGATGCTTGTTTTAAAATGAAGACTTCATTTTTTCAAAGGGAGATTAATGTGATTACTTACAATGTGTTTTTATTTTGTAGAGATATTTTCCTCAAATGGAAATGGTGAACGGACAACATTGCCAGAAACAAGACAAAATTGTCAAATACAAGGAAGTATTGCCAGAGATAAGACAGAATTTTCAGATACAAGGAAGTATTGCCAGAGATAAGACGGAACTGTCGGATAAGAGGCAGTATTGCCAGAGATAAGACAGAATTGTCAGATATGGGGCGGTATTGCCAGAGATAAGACGGAGTTGTTAGATATGAGGCGGTATTGCCAGAGATGAGACAGAATTATCTGATATTAGGCGGTATTGCCAGATATAAGACGGAATTGTCAGATATGGGGCGGTATTGCCAGATATAAGACGGAGTTGTTAGATATTAAGCGGTATTGCCAGAGATGAGACATAATTGTCAGATATTAGGCGGTATTGCCAGATATAAGACGGAATTGTCAGATATGGGGCGGTATTGCCAGATATCAGACGGAGTTGTTAAATATGAGGATGTATTGCCAGATATTGCACCGGATGGTTGCATTCTATACCCAGACGGAGTCAGATTTTACAGCCGTCTCTATACTCATTGCAGCTTACTCGTGTAACTTTGTGTATCATCAGAACATAACGATGTTCGTTCAGAATATTAGGATGGTTACTAACTGACTGCTTTTTGTTAGAAAATTTAAAGACTGTATTATGTTAACCTCATAAAACTCTCTCTCTCTCTCTTGTACTGTTTATTGGTGTAAATATTGAATTGTGCTTAACCCGGAGTTAGACGGCGTGGGCAGTAATATGCATTTCCATTACATCCCATGAACATGCTCAATCAAACCGAGCCTGCAATATTTTCATATCTGTCGTGTTTGATGGCTTTCAAAGCTCCCTTTTCATCTATCTTAAAACAGGCGTTTTTACTGTGTAACCAATCATGGCCCAAGAAAGGAAAACCGATATTGGAAACTGGTGTTAAAAAGTTATTTGCTTATTTAAGAAAGTTTTCTCAGATGCGACCAACAAGGACCGTCGCAATATCACAAAACCGAGAATTAAAACTTGTCTAAAACTCGATTTATTGTTTTGTACATTTTAACTTAATTTTTAAGATTTGTCCCAATTGAAACCAATGAGTAGTTTAAAGATCACTAAAATTATTATTACTGGAAGGATACATTTAAGCTAAGAGAACATTCCTTTGCGTGAAACGGCTTCTTTATTCAAGATGATAATGCAAGCTAAAAGCCCAGGATGAAGGAAATAAGGACGTTCTTTTATGGGCTGTTTTCTACGAAAGACCTTTGGTGACAACTTAACTTTACTTTACGATTTAACAATCTGAAAACGTTGGACTATGTTCAGGTACCGTTAATTTGTAATAAGCATCTGTGGTAGTCCGCGGAATCTAAAAAAGATCGGGGAATCTTACCAAATTTGTAAACTGGGTACATTTTGACCCCACAAAAAATATTTAAATGCATTGATTTTGACAATGAACATGTGCAATTATTATTGACAATTAAGTGCAATCTTCGACTGTTGCAGTGCATTTTTATAAGGTCACAAAAACACCCGTTACCTGAGTTACAAACATACACTTAATCAAACAGCCATATTCTTACTCATTGAAAACTATATATCTCGAT
Organism: Corbicula japonica; assembly: GCA_038501625.1. Taxonomy (NCBI): domain Eukaryota; kingdom Metazoa; phylum Mollusca; class Bivalvia; order Venerida; family Cyrenidae; genus Corbicula; species Corbicula japonica. The sequence continues at coordinate 129,892 of JAZAYU010000204.1, forward strand.
AACAATAAGAAAACAACCCATAACAGTAAGTTCTTTCAATTTCCCATCATATCCGCCAACATAATTGAATAAATAAATGAAATCAATGGAAATCTGATTCCTTTTAATGAGCAACATATTTCAAAATTATTTAAGAACATAAATTTTGTTAAATCATAGCTGGAATAAGGTTCAAAATCAATTTATTTATCTACAAATTTTAGGGGAACATATAAAATCTTCCTGAACATCCATATGCCCCACCCGCTGGAATGCAAACACGCTGCAAAATATCCGGGACATATAAACAAGCTTTCAGAAAAATTAGGTCTAAAAATTATATTTTTATACATATGCTATTGCAATTGTTTTTATGTGTGCATATCTCAAATACACGTATGATATCGAAGTAAGCATATTGTTTTAAATACCATTGACCACAAAAATATACGTAAAACATAGTTAAAGCCCTTCTAATATATAATCTTAACTTACCATAAATAATTTTGTGAAATCCTTTCATATCTTTTGTTTTGACAATTTCTTTAGAAGCAGCTGAAAAACGGTTTAGGTAGTCTGATAAATCAGAACTTCCATTCTGTCCATCTGAAAAAAGTAAAATAACGACATGGTATTTGTGGATATTGCCAAAAATAAAAGCGTACATCGCGAAACAGCTAAATGTAAGTGGGATTTGTGGATATTGCCAAATGAAATAAGAACACCATGAAACAGCTGAACTGAAATGCGAATCAAAATTGTATTGTTCATTGGTGTAAATATTGAGTTGCTCTCAACCCGGGGCTAAGCGGCGTGGGCAGTAAAATGCATTTCGATTTCTGCCCTCAAACCGAGCCTGCATTATTTTCGTATTTGTCATATTCGATGGCTTTGAAAGTTCCATTTTCATCTATTTAAAAAATTTGCGTTTATGGATAATGTCAATTTGAAATGAGTACACCATGAAACAGCTAAACGGAAATGAGATTGTTTTATATTGCCAAAAAGAATTGAGAACTCCGCGCGAAACAGCTTAACGGAAATGAGATTTGTGAACATTGCAAAATAAAACGAGTACACCATGAAATAGATCACCGGAAATGTGATTTGTGGATATTGCAAAGATACAATGAGTACACCGCGAAACAGCTTAACGAAAATAGGATTTTTGGATATTGACAAAATGAATTAATTACACCCAAGAAACAGCTTAACCGAAATGGCATTTTTGGATATTTCCAAAATGAAATGAGTACACCATGAAACAGCTCAACGGAAATGGAATGTTGAATGTTACCAAGATGAAATGAGTAACCGCGAAACAGCTTAACGAAAGTAGGATTTGTGAATATTGCCAAAATGATATACACTCAACGCGAAACAGCTCAACGTAAATTGGATTTGTGGATATTTCCAAAATAAAATAACTACACCATGATTTTTAACAACAAAAGTCGGATTTTTGGATATTGCCAAAGTGAAATGAGTACACAGCAAAACAGCTCTACAAATATGTGATTTGTGGATATTGCCAAAACGAAAGAGAACATCACGAAACTGCTAAACGAAAAATGGATTTGTAGATATTGCCTAAATGAAATGTGTTAACCGCGAAACAGCTTTACGGAAATGAGATTTTTGGATATTGCCAAAATGAAATGACTTCACCATGAAACAGCTTAAAGAAAAATTTGATTGATCGATATTGTCAAAATGAAATGGCTGCACCATAAAACGGCACAATTAGCTAAAGACCACCTTCAAAAAGACATACTGTGGATAAACATCACATTGTATTTGTTCAATTGATTTAAGTTCACAAATTCACATGTGTAAAATGACTTGGAAAGCCACCTTACACGGTAAAATAAAAATATAGCCAGCTCATTTTGATAGAACCTGTTCCTGGGCAGTAATAGAAATGTATATCCTCACGCCGACTCACCGACAAAAGTAAACAGTACAATTTGTTTCCATTCCAAACGATGATATGCATATAGCTGTGAACTGGGAACCTTCGATGCGGTATATTCAGATTAAAACGATTCGTACCATTCCATGTTCATGTTCATATGGTCCGCATATAAAAAAGTTAAATATGCATATCAGTAATGGCCACATTCAGCAGACACAGCCTCCCCACACAGCCAAACAGTAGAGAGGAAAAGAGAACATGGTATTACAAATAAACAGTTTCAAAATGGACGCCACAAACAATTAACGAAAGTGAGAACCCGAGGGGTTACCGCCTTGGAACGGTCAGTGGCAAAAGCATTTGCCACTGGGGGTTTAAACCAGGTTCTAGGGTGCACCAACCTCACACTTGCCCCAACAGGTTCTCATATCACAAAACAAGTACAAGTTGTCTTGTAAATTCACATGCAACCCAGTTAAACCTAAACTGTCAAATAATTTAAAGGCTAATGCTATATGTACACAAATAGAAGCTGCTAACGCAATACAATGTCGTATATTTTATAGCAGCCTCTGTCTTAAAATTTAATTTAATATGTAAAACCGTATTAAAAGAGGTTACTAAACGCGCACATGAAATCCCGTCAGTGTTTCGGTTTGAGTTGCGTGAATTCCGCTGCGTAGATTGTAAACAGTAAATCCCGAACATCATGAATCGTAAAAGATGCTGATATACGATAATGTTACGAGAATGCTAACTAAATTACAATTACTCAATAGAAATAAAGTTATTAATGTACCCTTGATGAAGACACTTACAGTAATGTTTTCTTGTTAACCAGTGAGGTTCTTTAACGGTCAAGTTCGATATTTGTGGATGTTGTATTAATCGTTTATAAAGGTCCGTAGTACCACACTTTGGAGCACCAATCAGATAGAAGTATGGAAGGCAATTCACGGATTTGATGGATGTTTTTTTGTTTGTTTCAACCCAACAGGGATTTTTGTATTCTGGCAAAAAGTTAAACGGTCCCTGAAAAAAAGAATCATGAAATCATTCACAAATAACTTAAGGTACAGGTACATTGGCCAAATCACTAAAGCTTAGCTCAGAAAACACGTTGTTGAGCACTAGGTGACATACAATGAATCACGTGACCATAACGGTCATTGCTGATCGCGGTAACTTAATACCTATCATTAAATTTCAAACATCTAATTGAACAATAACAAAAAAATAATTTAATCTTTGATTAAAGCAAGATGACTAAACTGCCAGTTCTTTATCTATGGTCACCGCAGTATTATTTGATGTGTTCTAATAATTGTGAAACAAAACCGCCATTTTATTTCTTTTGTTTACGTTTAGCCAGCTAACATATGAATGTTTATGGTGACAAAATTAATGTACTCAAACCATTTGTTCGGAAACTTCGATTGCTACAATAATTGAAGTACTGGTTATTAACCGGAAAACAATTTAGAAACTTGCTATAATTTATAAATAGACTGCGATAAAAATCTACAGTCTGGATTGTTTAGAGGGATGGAAGAGGTCTCGTTACTTTGAACAGTTGTCTACCGATGGCTGGTATCCGAATGATCTGCTTCAAGTCACAGTAAAGTCAAACTTATGTTAGGATGAACACAATGGTGCAATCAACAAAATGTTCTACTACCTCACTCAACAAGTCAACCGGAACAAACTTCCCAGACAAGATACTTTCTTTGCGAAGCTGATGTCCGTTGAAATTTCCAGACGAGGCATTTTCTGCATGTACACCGACTATCGGCAATAAAAGTTCGAATGAATTGTGGTTGACAGATGTTAACAAGAATATAAAAACAATGCACACGATAAGAAACATCAGGAAGTACTTTCGTCCTACCTGAAAGTAAACACAATATATAAATATATATATAGATATAAATGAACTTTGAAAGCCACCGAACACGGCAAATATAAAACCAAATATTGCATGATCGGTTTAATTGAGCTTGTTCATGAGCAGTAATGAATTGCACATAACTGTCCTCGCCACATAGCCCCAGGTTGAGCGCTACCCAATATTTGCACGGATATATGTATCTTGTTCAACGGCCTTCAAAGGTGATTTTTGATAAAAGTACTGTTTAATGTACGTGGCAACTTTTTACAGCCGCCAAACGATACATTAAACGCTACTGTTGTAATTATTCTTTAAAAATAGTTTATACTAGCATTTCACCATGTAACATGTCCAAGTAATTGAAAATTGTTAGTCCAACCCGCCTGGACGTTGTTAGTACACTTAAAATAAAAAGGGTTATCACTGTTATCGAAATACGAAAGCCTGTTAAGTTACTGCCTCTGAACAACCAGATGCAAAACATTTGTTACTGGTGTGTGAGGAATGTGGTGGTGGGATTGCTTACTAGGTTTACGGTGCACCTGTCTCGCACTTGAACCACTGTGTTAACAATAACACGCACGTACAGGTTACTTTGTTAAATTAAGTCCTACTCAACAATGTAAGCTACAGAATTGCATGGGAAAAGTTTGCGAATCCATCAATTTCGTTAATTGTTCGTGGTTGTATAACTCATGCTCCTATTTCCTCTCCACCTTTGGATGTGAAGGGAGGCTGTGTTTTCTGGTTGTAGCAAATCTTGGTGTGCATATTTCCTTTTACATAAAATAAAAGCTAGACTTAGAACAAATACTAGAGATCGTCCTCCCAAAATCTGATAATTGTCGTGGAATAAATAGGAGTTTCTTCAAACAAAGCTGTTGTCTAGAAACATAGAGGAGTTTCTTTAAAAAAAGCTCTCGTCTTGAAACATAGAGGAGTAACTTCAAACCAAGCTATCGTCTTAAAACATACAGGAGCAGTTACTTAAAACCAAGCTATCGTCTTGAAACATAGAGGAGCTACATCAAACCAAGATCTCGTTTTGAAACATAGAGGAGTTACCTCAAACCAAGCTATCGTCTTGAAACAAAGAGGAGTTACTTCAAACCAAGCTATCGTCTTAAAACATAGAGGAGCAGTTACCCCAAACCAAGCTATCGTCTTGAAACATAGAGGAGTTACTTCAAACCAAGCTCTCGTTTTGAAACATAGAGGAGTTACTTCAAACCAAACTATCGTCTTGGAACATAGAGGAGTTACTTCAAACCAAGCTATCGTCTTGGAACACAGAGGAGTTACTTCAAACCAAGCTATCGTCTTGGAACATAGAGGAGTTACTTCAAACCAAGCTATCGTCTTGAAACATAGAGGAGTTACTTCAAACCAAGCTATCGTCTTGGAACATAGAGGAGTTACTTCAAACCAAGCTATCGTCTTGAATCATAGAGGAGTTACTTCTAACCAAGCTATCATCTTGGAACATAGAGGAGTTACTTCAAACCAAGCTATCGTCTTGAAACATAGAGGAGTTACTTCAAACCAAGCTATCGTCTTGGAACATAGAGGAGTTACTTCAAACCAAGCTATCGTCTTGAATCATAGAGGAGTTACTTCTAACCAAGCTATCATCTTGGAACATAGAGGAGTTACTTCAAACCAAGCTCTCGTCTTGAAACATAGAGGAACAGTTACTTCAAACCGAGCTTTCGTCTTGAAACATAGAGGAGTAGTTACTTCAAACCAAGCTACCGTCTTGAAACATAGAGGAGTTACTTCAAACCAAGCTCTCGTTTTGAAACATAGAGGAGTTACTTCAAACCAAGCTACCGTCTTGGAACATAGAGGAGTTACTTCAAACCAAGATCTTGTCTTGAAACATAGAGGAGCTACTTCAAACCAAGCTCTCGTCTTGAAACATAGAGGAGTTATTTCAGACCAAGCTCTCGTCTTGAAACATAGAGGAGTTACTTCAAACCAAGATCTTGTCTTGAAACATAGAGGAGCTACTTCAAACCAAGCTCTCGTCTTGAAACATAGAGGAGCTACTTCAAACCAATCTCACGTCTTGAAACATAGAGGAGCTACTTCAAACCAAGCTCTCGTCTTGAAACATAGAGGAGTTACTTCAAACCAAGATCTCGTCTTGAAACATAGAAGAGCTACTTGAAACCAAGCTCTCGTCTTGAAACATAGATGAAAAGGGAACTTTGAAAGCCATCGAACACGACAAATATGACAATATTGCAGGCTCGGTTTGATTGAGCCTGTTCATGGACAGTAATGTAAATGCATATTACTGGCCACGCCATCTAGCCCGGGTTGAGCGCAATTCAATATTTACACCAATAAACAATACAATTTTGACCATCCCAAACGATGGTGTGCATATGGCGATGGACATAGAACCTTCACTGCGGTATTTTCAGATTAATATCATTCCATGTTCAGCGGCGTATGGTCCCCAGATAAAAGAATGTGTTTTCCCCAAACGAGAAAACAATGGGCGGAACTAAACAGAATAGAATTTTGACAGGGGATCTTAGAAAAGAAATCTTGCATATCACAGACAACGCCAAAGACAAATTTAAATTTAAATTGAGGGTGATTGAACAATATCCAAATCAACATTGGCTGGGAAATTTTCTTAAAACCAAGCACACCATGGTACAAATGTGACGTTTTCTCACTCTCGTGGAAGCAAAGAGATATGAATATTTATTGTGTTTCTCTATTATCTTGCTGTTATATTGTTCGTAGCATGTATTTTCAAACAGATATACATGTATAAGGTTAATTTATGAACTATTTCAACTTCGCTTGGATTTTATAGATTTATAAATGAATTTATTAACGACTTTTCTTCCACGCTAAAACCAGGGAATATGCTCGCGATCCACGCTTACGCGATCTATAGTAGAAAAGTGAAACATGCAGGAATGGCCAAATCCAGTAGACACAGCTTTTCACAAATATTCTCTATAAGATCTAAGACTGAAACAACTCTATTTTTGGGGTTATAGTATTTATATTATTTATTCCTAAAACTGTATAACACGAACTGTACTAATATTATAAGTACAATCTCGTCTGCCTTGTTGTTATCCTACATGTGTACAATGTAAAGCAGGTCTGAAGGTTATAAAGCTGAGATTAGAGTTTAGGTTTCCCAAATCCCAATCAGATGCTTGAGATTTGAGACTGGTTTCCATGCTGAGTTTTATAACCTTGGGCACAGATCTTAACATTATGTAGTTGGATTATTAGCCAGCTTTTGCACATTTTACTTTTTGTTAATATGATATCCAATATTGTGAATGGATGCAAGTGCTTTTACTTGTAAAATTCAATTCTGTTTATTTTTTTAGGTGTTTGCTAATTTGCATGTATACATGTATGCACGAAATTAATCAGTATAGTGTTTCTAATGATATGGTTTAATTTTTTTTTGAAAACTACTCAACTTTCTAAATTACATTCATCATAGTGCGTGCTTTATCCCAACCTATGAGCATGTTTGCATCCTCTAAATATTGCCAAAGTAAAAATTGATATTTAGGATTAATTCATGTGCCCGTTTAAAGTTCACGGGAAAATCGAATAGATTTTACAACTTAAATTAAGAATTAGAGGAAAACAAGGTCAACTTAAAAATGAAAGGTTACTAAAATGTTATTCTACATTTGTGTTTGCAGGACAGTGGAAGGGTTGTAAGAGTTTGAGAAGGTTTAAATTGAACTCTTGTGAAAGAATCTAGATGCTTGATCTTTTTTTATTCCCGTCATAATGTTCTTGCAGATTTGACACAAAGGGCTCTCTGTAAGGCTTTTGTGTACTCACCTTTTGCTTGAAAATGCTTTTAACATTTTATGCTTTATACATTTATACATGGTGGGGGAAAGTGTGAGATTGGTTCACCCATGAACCTGGTTTAAGCCCCCCCCCCAGTGTCAAATTGCTTGATTTATTGTGTGTATTTTGAAATGATCGTATTATAAACTATGCTCTTTTCCCTCAGTCTCTAAATTATGGCTGTGCGAGAGGCTTGAATTTTCTGGATGAGACCATTCGTGATATGCATATTTCACTTTATTCAAAGGAACACTTACCATTCTAATACGACTGTGGGCGTGTGTGCTCTGCTACGGATACCCTAAGATGTTCAAATGCAGGATCAATAGATGTCGGATATCAATACATATTAAACAAAATGTCAGTTGGCCGCAATCAATGCATTTGACTGCATCTGAAACTAAAAAATATTTATTATTAAATGTCAGTTGGCGACTATCAATGCATCTAAATCAAAATGTCAGTTGGCCGTTAGAAATACATCTAAAACAAAATGTCAGCTGGATGCTTTCTACACATATGAAACGAAACGTCAGTTGGACGCTATTAATACATCTGAAACAAAATGTCAGCTGGACGCTTTCAACACATATGAAACGAAACGTCAGTTGGACGCTATTAATACATCTGAAACAAAATGTCAGCTGGACGCTTTCTACACATATGAAACGAAACGTCAGTTGGGCGCTTTTAATACATCTGAAACAGAATGTCAGCTGAATGCTTTCTACACATATGAAACGAAACGTCAGTTGGGCGTTATTAATAGATCTGAAACAAAATGTCAGCTGGAATCTTTCTACACATATGAAACGAAACGTCAGTTGGGCGCTTTTAATACATCTAAAACAGAATGTCAGCTGAATGCTTTATACACATATGAAACGAAACGTCAGTTGGGCGCTATTAATACATCTGAAACAAAATGTCAGCTGAATGCTTTCTACACATATGAAACGAAACGTCAGTTGGGCGCTTTTAATACATCTGAAACAAAATGTCAGCTGAATGCTTTCTACACATATGAAACGAAACGTCAGTTGGACGCTATTAATACATCTGAAACAAAATGTCAGCTGGATGCTTTCTACACATATGAAACGAAACGTCAGTTGGGCGCTATTAATACATCTGAAACAAAATGTCAGCTGAATGCTTTCTACACATATGAAACGAAACGTCAGTTGGGCGCTATTAATACATCTGAAACAAAATGTCAGCTGAATGCTTTCTACACATATGAAACGAACGTCAGTTGGTCGCTATTAATACATCTGAAACAGAATGTCAGCTGAATGCTTTCTACACATATGAAACGAAACGTCAGTTGGGCGCTATTAATACATCTGAAACAAAATGTCAGCTGAATGCTTTCTACACATATGAAACGAAACGTCAGTTGGGAGCTATTAATACATCTGAAACAAAATGTCAGCTGAATGCTTTCTACACATATGAAACGAAACGTCAATTGGACGCTATTAATACATCTGAAAAAAAAAGTCAGCTGGATGCTTTCTACACATATGAAACGAAACGTCAGTTGGGCGCTATTAATACATCTGAAACAAAATGTCAGCTGGATGCTTTCTACACGTATTAAACGAAACGTCAGTTGGGCGCTATTAATACATCTGAAACAAAATGTCAGCTGAATGCTTTCTACACATATGAAACGAAACGTCAGTTGGACGCTATTAATACATCTGAAACAAAATGTCAGTTTGAGCCTTACATCTGAAACAAAATGTCAGCTTTCAAGAGCTTTACGTCTGCAACAAAATGTCAACTCGAGCCTTACATCTGAAACAAAATGTCAGCTTTCAAGAGCTTTACGTCTGCAACAAAATGTCAACTCGAGCCTTGCATCTGAAGCAAAATGTTAACTCGAGCCTTACATCTGAAACAAAATGTCAGCTTGAGCCTTAATCTGAAACAAAATGTCAACTCGAGCCTTACCTCTGAAACAAAATGTCAACTTGAGCCTTACTTCTGAAACAAAATGTCAACTCGAGCCTTAACTCTGAAACAAAATGTCAACTTGAGCCTTACATCTGAAACAAAATGTCAGATTGAGCCTAACATCTGAAACAAAATGTCAACTTGAGCCTTACATCTGAAACAAAATGTCAACTCGAGCCTAACATCTGAAACAAAATGTCAACTTGAGCCTTACATCTGAAACAAAATGTCAACTTGAGACTAACATCTGAAACAAAATGTCAACTTGAGCCTTACATCTGAACCAAAATGTCAGCTCGAGACTAACATCTGAAACAAAATGTCAACTTGAGCCTTACATCTGAACCAAAATGTCAGCATTCAAGTGTGTGCATGAGCTCGTGAGCTTTATATCCAAAAAGTTCTTCGAGGGGTGAAAAGGTAACTTTCAAAGCCACCAAACACGGCAAATATGAAAATATTGCAGGCTCGGTTTGATTAAACCTGTTCATTTCCAGTAATGGAAATGCATATTACTGCCCACGCGACCTAGCCCCGGTTTCAGCGAAACTCAATATTTACACCAATAAACAGTTCAATTTAGATCCACTCCAACCGATGGTTGGAATATGGCAGATATTCAGTCAAACATTGCATTACTTTTATTATTTTTCTATTGGGCACATCATTTTGATTTAATCACGAATATTTATTTTCATTTTGCAGTGTGCAGCATAGTAGGTAGACTTTCTCCAGGCTGGTTTTCGTTTTGCAATGATAAACTATAACTTCAAGGCGAAACTACAGAAAATGACGCTCACAATAATTTCGAATATGCTATACCATAGGACCTTGTTTAGTCGGCGAGTACGCACGCCAACATGCATGCTAAGGCTGAAAACCTGGCCGTCCCAATGCATGCTCAAAGAGTCAATTCTAGAATTGAATACGTTCGATTATTTTTGTGTTCATCAAAATAAACCTATTTCAGTCGCTTAAATTCGTGTCTCACACATTCGAAATAGCCTAAATGTTTTCTTATCCAGATTGCATGCTTTGGTAAAAAAACACATTTTAATAATGTGTTTATCTTTTTAACTTAGATAATGTACGGTATAACAAAACAAAAATGGCGGATTTCAACAATCGGCTCTAACATCCAAAAACATTTCAAACAAATTATGTCTTTGAATGTTTGAGAAAACGGCCGCCCATTGATACTGGATGTTAAATATCGATGAAAATGCTTGTTAACAAAAATATGGTGCTCTTTATCAGATCAAAATCGGTCCAAAAATTACTGAGAAACAAGCAAATCGATTGTGTGTGTACACCATTCTAAACGTCGAGTGTATAGCCACCCTGTGACGGTATTTCGATCATTTCCGTTCTTCTTTAAAGTCATCATTATAGTGATATTTTGTTCAACCGTACCGATTTCCTCGGGAATTTATAAATCTCAAAATACTGTAAATAAAGAATATATCCAACTTTTAAACATGCTAGTGTATAAATTCCTGTTAAGTTTAATGCTATGAAAAAAGAGTTACAATATAATTTTTTAAGTTTTATAAAATATGAATAATTGCCCATATGATCAATTAAGATCTTTCAGATAAATTGTAACTAAACGCAATTTAATTAAATTAAACGAATGCCAATTTTAATTGAAAGATGCCCTTAGGCAAAGTCTATATTTTGCACTGTACGTTTTGCACTGTACGTTCGTGAAAATATCAGTTATTGAAATCTAGCAAATATGGAGTGACGTTGTAGTATCTTGACATGCTATTTCTCAGTTCCTGAGCTGAAGGTTATAAAGCTGAGATTAGAAACCAGTCTCAAATCTCAAGCATCTGATTGGCTGATATGGCGACCAGTCGCCATTTCAGCCCATCAAACGCTTGAGATTTGAGACTGGTTCCCATGCTCAGTTTTATAACATTGGGCACTGTAGTCTTTCTTAAAAAAATAAACGGAAACATTAGGCATTGCTTTAAATATTTAGATTTCGTTTCACTTTCAATTTGACAAAATACTATGCCTACCTCCTGCGGTTAACAAATGATAACGTCAGTTAAGCATGCATCGATATAAACATTAGTACCCATTTTGTACAGTAGTCTAGATGGCTTATATATAACTATATTTTATTTTATGTTTTCCAGCGATTTAACGCTTACTCATTGAAATAAAATTCGTATTTTAACTGTTTTTTAACTGTCGAATAACTTTTTATTTTCACGGTTTTTGCCGAAATACACGAATCTTTTTAACATGTACCTCCCTTTCTAATTTGTTCGACAAGAAGAAAAAAAATAAAAAGAAAAAAAAAATTCCAGAGAAATAATTATTGTATTTTACTCTTAAACACCAAAACATGATATGTTCACACCTTGCTACCACCACTTTTTAAAACACGGATTTGTGTTTATTGGTAAAATTACAATCGCAATTTCACTAAAAAACAAGTATATTCTAGGTATTAATTTGTATTAATCGGATTTAGAACTGACATTTTTTCAACAAACTATCTTAAAAATAACGACCTTTTTATTAGAATTAGATGAAAAGGGAACTTTGAAAGCCACCAAAACACGACAAATATGAAAATATTGCAGGCTCGGTTTGACTGTCTGTTTATGGACAGTAGTGGAAACGAATTCTAGTGCTCACGCCGCCTAGCCCCGGGTTGTTTGCAACTCAATATTTACACCAATAAACATTTTTAACAAACATTTTATACGAATGTTGCTAGGTTTTCTTGAATGCTTATAATTTCGAAGTAAATGATATTATTTGTATTACTATATATCACGTTCGAAAGACAACAGGACATACCATTATCTGGCGTTCGAAGATTGGGACATTCCCTTTTTGGCATTACCTGGATAACTTTAATGAACGATTTTTTTTCATAAAGCACTTGCATATTCAGAGATTTAATTAAATAATATGATTTTTATTCTATCAAAAATATTTGACTCGGGACACAAAGTATACTGCATATTTATACATTATCAACTCTGCTTCGACAAAATCGACCGATCATTACTGTGGCAAAACTCGTATCAGAGAATCTAAGTTGTTAACTTGTAAGAGATATAAGATCTATGTACAACACAGTTAAATCATGCGTTCGATTCAAATCAGCGAAATCAGACTTTTTGTAGCTCCGATATCGGCTAGAAACAGGACATTAACAATAAATTAGGTCAGATCGACAGGGTATCTTTACAATGGACAAACTTAATTTCATTCTTTTTCATTTATGCCGACGACCAGGTACTTTTCGCAAATCCCCCAAAACACTACAGCTCATGCTAGATGACATTCAAAACTATTGTAACATTTGGGGTTTAAAGGTCAATACTTCTTAAATAAAAGCTGATATTCGTAAAGGGTAAACACACTGTTTTTAAATTCTATATAAACAATACTCAATGTATGGATTTAGTCAAATCTTTTAAATATTTAGGCATGACAGTCTTCAAAAACGGTAACTGGTCCAGAGTCCGAAATCAATGTGTGCTTTAACTGGTTAAAATTTAAAACACGATTCAATGGCTCATCGGTCTCCAGTTATCACAACTTTATGTTTTTCCGTCATTGTACTAAGCATAAATAATTTTAATAATGCCTAAGTCTGTTTTGCTGAAAAATGCAAGGGTAATAAGTTTTACAGAATACATACTCGGGATTAAATATATTTTAACGTTATTTATTTTGAGCGCTTTCCACAAATTAGGTGAAATCTAAAAGCCATTGTTAGAAATATTTTATTAATAAGCACGATATTTAATAACAGTGTTTTGTGCATTCACTTTTCCATACCTGTCAACTGGATCTCGTAAGATTTCTAGAATTTTTGCCTTTGGATTTAAATGATAGATATAATCTGCACTGGTGTACAGAGGTTCTTTCAGGTGTTCAAACTGCGGCAGAATCGTCCAGATTAAACAAAACAACAACACAACACATAAGTTTGTAACACTAAATGTTTTCCACGGTGGCGGAGAGCCTTCAAAAATCGTCCAATTCTTCTTAAATTCTTACTTTATCTTTCAAAAAATTAAATTTTGTAAATACGTGGACTTCTCAATGGTGATTGGTTATAAAATCGACATTTGAGGCCTGTGGTTAAATGAATATGTGCATAAACTAATTACAATAGTTTTAAAATGTAGATAAATTTGGAAAGTATTATTAATTTTTAATTTATAAGAATATTACTTTTTAAAAGGGATAGAAAATTATTTTGCGTTGACGGAAAATTTGTCAAACAATTAATCTAAATTTGAAGTTGATAAGAAAATATGGAACTTTGAATGTCATCGAACACAACAAACATGAATATATTGTAAGTTCGGTTCTTGAGCAGTAATGGAAATGTATATTACTGTATATTAATGTATATTACTGCCTTCGCCTATCAAAGGGTTGTTCAACCCACTCAGTATTTACATAAGTACTCAGTACCAACTTTATTCCATCCCAAACGATGATGGGCATATGATGGGCATTTGATATAAATCAAACGCAGTTAGTATTAAGTATAAGGGCAAAATATGATGAGGGTTAAGAAAACGCCAGCTCATGCCTGAAAAATTAAGCATGTTTGCTTCGAGTTTTGCTGTTATCTTTACAAAATAGAGACAGAGAACATATGCTTTATCTTCCAGTAACTCTGTAACATATGGTCTGCATGCCCGTCCATCTCTGCCGCAGAAATAAGGGTTCAATTTAATATCTCACAGCTCTCTACTTTCAGTTCAACGTCAACCAGTACGCAGTGGGCGGTAAGCAGAAAGCCGTTGACAGTTGGCGTTAAGTAGTAAGCGGTAAGCAGTAGGCAAGATGCAGTATGCTGTAAGACGTAGGCTGTCTTATATGAAATTCTGTAGTTTAATAATCTTGTTATCGCTCATTTCTTTTATTCTTCCAAATAATAAAGTTTGATAAAAAAAGTGAAATATGCAAATCAGGAACAGCCACAACACAGGCTCCCCACGCAGCGAAAAGGATGAGAGGGAAAGAGAGCAGTTGTTTATAAGAATATTAATTTCAAATAAGACACCACAAACAACTAACGAAGAAGAGAACCAATAACCTGTTGCGGCAAGTGTGAGGTTGGTGCACCCTAGAACCTGGTTTAAACTTCAAGTGGCAAATTAGTTTGTCACTGACCGTTCCAATGCGGTGACCCAAAGTGTTCTCTTTTTAGTTAATTGTTTATGGTGTGCTATTTGAGTTTGACATACTTATAAACACATGCTCTCTTTTCTTCTCCGTTTTCGCTTCGTGAGGAGGCTGTGTTTTGTGAGTGTAGCGATTTCCTTATATACATATTTCCCTTTTTAATAACTTATAACAGTATAGAAAGTGTTGATAATGAAATGGAATTTTAATATAGTTATCCAATACAATTCAAACTAATTTTATGTTTTCTCGGTGGAATAAAATTGGTATTTTTCAATGTTTTGAAACTGACTTGAATTTCATTTTAATGTTCACCGTTGCTTCTCGCCAATTTTCTACTTGTGTGGGGCTTCTGTTAGAATCAAAACACGTTTCGTGCGTTTAAATATTTATTTGTACATTTAAATATGCTAGCCAATATGGCTTGAACAATTATCGTTATGAATGGGAACCAGAAAACGTTATACGAGGGGTGATCCAACAGTTTTGTCACTGCCTATATAACTCATGTTGTAGTAAAATAACAAAAACCAAAGTTTGTATACATATAAATTAATGTATTACAGAATATCATGTTAAGTTTGATCTACATAAACTAAATGGTAACCGAGGCAGTGACAAAACTTTTGGATCATCCCTCGTTTTTATGTATTAATGGCATTTCATGTGTTGCAAACATATAAATTTTATGTTATGTCTGTATAAGGTTGTCTCGTGGTTAAGTCATTTCATTATGAAAGTTTTTATCATATGATGCTGGCATATCTTTATATCGTGTAGACATTTCGCTATGTTATCTGCATCTAGTATTATTTTATCACTAGCACACACTCGTATTACATTACTATGTTAATACTTTAAATATTATTGTATTATGTACTAGAATGCTATGGCCAGGAGGTTTCGCTATGGCTATTTTCACGTTGCTTTCCCATATTCAGTTACATTTGACGGTATCGAAGCAAAATATCACCTCGCTAAATAAGTGCTATATGTTAACACAGCATCTTATGTACTTGGTACAAAATGTAATGAAAACAATCATAATAATTATGTTAAGGACTATGAAAGACCATGTTTCCAGTACCATATCATAATGACGATGTAATTTTAGGGGCACTTTTGTTTGTTCGACCAACTGTCGATTGAAAGATAAAAATCTTGCCACTATCTTTCTAAACATGTTATGTCTCAAGTTCGATAACACTCAATTCGTTGTCAACACGTTTTACAGCCTATGTTAACAAGATTGTAAACTACTGCCAACTATGCTACTTTCAGTATTTCAGTAGACAATATCTCACAATGTGTTTACACAAAGCTTTAAATATTTGTTCAAACATGAAGATATTGAAGAAAAAATAATTTTAAAAAGCCATCAAGCAAGAAAAATGTGAACATTTTGCAGGTTTAACTGAGCCTGTTCGTGGACTGCAATGGGAATGCTCATTTCTAGCCACGCCGTCAAGACCCTGATGATGTCACAAAAGTTAAACAAACGGCAATAGTTTTGACGGATGCATTTTCGTAAACGAAATTGTGATCAACATCAGCAAGAAAACTTTAATTTTCTGTTAAGCACATATTTCTGGCTCCCAGTTCATATGGATCTAAGAAATATACTCCCGGTCAATAGAAAGTTACCACTTTGGTACTTACTACCGGTTTCAATTTGTTAATAAACAAATTAATGTCTTCATATGAATTTTACTCTGACATGACAGAATTTGAAACAATCAGTTTTATCAAAATCATGGACACACTTCCGATGTTTTCCAACATTAAGCCTGTTTTCGGTTTTCTGCAAATGTGTCGTCTATAGTCTTCTTAAACACTTTCGAACTTCGACAAGGTAAACAGTTCTGTGTTTTAAAAGAAAACATTGCAAACTTTCAATATCTTAGAATAATATATTTTCCGTTACGCGAAGAAAAAGTAAGACTGTGCTTAACATGTTTTCTCATTGGCTGTTATGCAAATGTGTCTGATTGATCCTATTTATTTTCTGTCAAATAATGAGCTTTGGAATTTTGTCTATACGAAAAGCCTGGCAAGACTGTAAGTTTACCGAAATTGCAAGACTTAGTGTGTACCCACGGTGCCTATCCATATCGGCTGTTTCTTTGCGAAATTCGCTATATCGGCTGTTTCTTTGCTTCGGCAACGGCTATTCTTTGCTAATATCAATGGATGGAGAGCAAATGTCAGAGATTCCAGACGCAAATGTTACAGATATTAGGTATATTGTACAAAAAAGGTTGTGCACGGAACATTAGAATGTCTAAACTATGCATTGTAATATTTACTTTTTAAATGTCGGCGATTGTGGCCGAAATCTGGATGAAACGAGTTGACGATACACAGACGTAGAGCACAGATCCAGCTTTTCCGCAGTCTATAACGAGTGTTTGCTTTGATATCTAACGTATCAAGCGATATATTATATTCATTTCTTCAATATTCTTCCAAAAAATACTTACAAATAGGTAGAAATATTAATAGAATTATCCAAAACCCTTGTTAAAGTTTTGTAAAGCTTTATTATTGTTAAACATCTATTAGCATTTTCATAAACATTTAGCAATGTATGCATTAACCTTACATAAAAAGGATACTAACACAGTTGCGATAAACCTTAAGGTTTCTCGTTCAACTTCGAAGTCCCCTTCTCATGTAACGTTAATTTACATTCTAATAAGGAGAATGCAGTGACAAAATTCTAAATTGTCCATAATACAGTGAGTAAACAGGTGCCTAAGTAGTCATTATCATTGAGCCTACCTGTGCGCAATGCAGAGAGTCAGCCTGTGCATCAAAAACTGGTGAGCAGAGAGGCCGCCGGTGCCCCAATTAAACCGGAAGTAAAGGGTTTTGGATAAATCTATTAATATTTCTACCTATTTGTAAGTATTTTTTGGAAGAATATTGAAGAAAGGAATATAATATATCGCTTGATACGTTAGATATCAAAGCAAACACTCGTTATAGACTGCGGAAAAGCTGGATCTGTGCTCTACGTCTGTGTTTCGTCAACTAGTTTCATCGAGATTTCGGCCACAATCGCCGATATTTAAAAAGTAAACACTACAATGCATAGTTTAGACATTCTAATGTTCCGTGCACAACCTTTTTGTACAATATACCTTATATCTGTAACATTTGCATCTGGAATCTTCGACATCTGCTCTCCATCCATTGTTATAAGCAAAGAATAGCCGTTGCCGAAGCAAAGAAACAGCCGATATAGCGAATTTCGCAAAGAAACAGCCGATATGGATAGGCACCGTGGTACCATTGCTTCTTTGCCTTACCGAAAGGTTTAATTTTCACCAATATAAAAGCTACGGTTAAAGTGGTGATTTTCTATTGAGGGTAAGTCTAAATGCCCAATGTGAGCACATCATGAACAAATCAAATGAGTATCTTCATGATCTTATAACATTCATTTTTCTAAAAACAAATGCACTAATTGACTATTGGTATATGTTGATATGTCAACAGATATGGAAATGACAATCTCTTCTTTATGCAAACTTGCTGACGTAAAGAATGTTTTGTTGGTGATAAAACTGCTGTCTAAATGGTGGTTTATCAGTGGTATAAAATCAGCAACTGGACTTCCTTCTGAATGTGGCAATTCTTGATATACATATCTCCCTTTTTAATTACAACATTTTTGTGGGGAGTGTCATCGACCCTTTTACCCCAAAAATGCAGTCTGTGGAGAACTTTTTATTGGTTCAAATTAGAAATGAAATTTATATAAAATGAAAAAAAACAACATCTATGCTTGCTACTTCACTCATTATTCCCCTCCTACCAAAGAACTATATTGTTGGGCTGAGAGATAAATAACAAATAACATATATCTGAGAGGTGGTACCACGCCCCTTAACCCTTTCACACCCCCTCCTCCTCCCCCCCCCCCCCCCAAATCATCCTCGCCCAGACAAAAATTTTGGGGTTGAGTTACACATACAAAAAGTGAATAACAAATTTATAAAAAATACACCCAATTGGCAAAAATTATTACTGATCTCCCTGCCCCCGCCCCTTTTGAAGACTGTTTGTTACTTAACCAATGAACACTTTTTATAGTACTTGTATTACCTTACTTTCTCAAAATTAGCTATAGCATTATATAGAAAATTTACCACTGAATATTTTGATTATTCACCTTAAGCCAATTTGCAGATATAGTAAACTGATTTATACATAGTTAAGAATGAAAGACATTTCTTAGAGCAAGCATAATATAACAGAAAACTTATAATAGCCAATAAATATCATGTTTATGTATATGACACAACCAAGTTCACCAGATTACATTATATATGGGGCAGGTCAAGGAAAAGTTCCTTCGGTAATATTTTTTTGACATTTTTAGTTGTTGCTTTCAATTATCTTTTTATCTTTTTTCTCATAGTTCATTGGAGATTCTGTTACACATTGTGATTACATAATTTTCTTACCGCGAAATGCATAATAAGTAGGAGAATATCGTATTCTAAACTTTATGACGTCATTTTAAGAGTTACTGTCCGAATGTACCTTTTTTTCCGTGACACGACCCATATTAAATAAAGTGACTTATATCAATGATATTGCACAGTTTCCATTAATGGTATATTCTTTCTTGTTAAGGATTATAAATAAAATCTTCCCCCAATAAGTCGACCAATTCTTTATTGTGCGGGTAATAGAATTCCTGTAGAAGTATTCTGGTTTCCGGTTTCATGTCTCCGATTAGACTGGCCTTTCCCCGTCTGGCATTAGCGTGTTGGTTTGGATCTGCCACTTTAATCAGTTTGGTATCGTTCATAGGAGCTACAAAATATAAATTAGCGTATGAATAAAATATGATTTTTATTTTTTATGATTTTCTTTTTCATCTATTTCAAAACGCTGTTTAAGGGCTTACTACACATCTCCCCAGCACGTTTATCGATTAAAAGAAATTATCAAACTCTCAATAACTGTACAATGTCGTTAGATGATACTTTGCACAAATGAATGTTACTAATGTATCTTTATTTTGCATACAGTTAGACACGTTAGAAAAAAGTAAAAAACTATACCTAAACATTCCTTAAATGTCAGTACTGTCATCAGTTAAATAACCCGTTACCGATGTCGTGGAGTAATGATTACGTATATCAGGGCTATCCGATCAACATTTTTCGGGTTGCCCCGGTTAGCTCAGTTGGTTACGTCGTCGGGATTGAAGGGCTAGGCGCTGTCGCCGTGAAGGTGCGGGTTCGCTCCCAGGTAGAGGCATATCATTTATACTTGTGTATGATGGTTTAAAGAAAAGAAATTAAAGTTACTCACATAACTGTAAAAATGAGAAGACAGCTTTCATATAAGACGAGGTGTCGCTGGAAAACTTTTCCAGATTTATCACAAAAATCTGCTCACGTGGGAAAACTCTGAAATACTCCTTTATGTGCTGATGGTATATACCTATACGCAGTCTGACCTGGAATTGAATGAAAGGTAATGTATGCATGTATCTAAAACATTGACGAAAGCGCAGTTGGTGTTTAGAAGGACGTAAGCGCAGCAGCATTTATTCGGAGCCATCACCGATTAAAAATATAACTTAATGGAAAAAAGTGAAATATGCAGATCAGGAAAGGCCTCACCCAGCAGACACAGCCTCCCTACAAAACCAAAACGTTAAGAGGAGAGGGCATGGTTTTACAATAATCAGTTTCAAAAAAGACACCACTAATAATTAACGAAAGTTCGAACATTCATACTTGATAGAACTTAAATACACATTTTTTTATTGTCAGGCGCATGCTTTTGAACTTAGTGCAATATATCATTTACCTAACTTACCGGTGAAGTAGAGTAGTAAACTTGTGGCTTATAGATGCACTGTCGGAGAGTAAGAGTCTTCAAACATGAGGTAAAATCCCTTAGTATTTTCTCTGTTTCTATATGGAAATTGTCTGCTGTTGCATTTTTATTAAAAAATAAATAATCTGAGTATAACCTGAAATTAAAGATGCATAATTATGAGAAAAAAGGCCAATCCGTAATAAGACAGCAGAATAATAATGACTTAAATACTATTATGTTAAACGTCTTCTATAGACTACTGTTAAATCATTTTATTTCGCGCGGCTTTAATTTTCGCGTATTTCGCGCTACTGCAAGAGCGCAAAATTCAACCCCAGCGAAATTAAACCATTTAATAGTTTCTTTATAGGAAAACACAGTTGGGCGAACTCAAACCCCCGCAAATCGGTTATTTACGGGTTTTGCGCGAAAATTCGTCCCCGCGAAATGATACTACAGTATATCAACCAATGGATAAATTGTATTTTGAAAGATTAACATGTACAAATTGGCAAATTGGTGTTTCATGTAAAACGTGTCGCATGTTATCTGACCATATTTTTATGATCATAATTAGATGTATTTCAAGTTATTGTAATATAGCAATACTATTCAAGTTATAACCATACAGTTTGTGCAGGATTTTAAACTGTCTACCGAGTATTATATTTTATTCATGAATATAGAAAACTCTCATATTCGTTTTCTGGAATATCATCAAAGACTAAACTTTAAATCCTGAGGATAATAATAAGGATTATAATATACTAGCAACATTAAGTTTATATGCTGCATATATTTTCATTAACAATAATGTACTTTTTTCGCATGTATTTAGTTTCTGCATACCTGTCAACTGGATTTCTTAAAATTGCTATAATTTTTGCCTTTGGATTTAAATGGTGGATGTAATCTGCATTGGTGTACAGAGGTTCTTTCAGGTGTTCAAACTGCGGCAGAATCGTCCAGTAATCATTATCCCACATCGTGGAGGCACTGCAGTCACCTACAATTAAAAGATGGTGTTTATCCCAGGAATTAATGGCAATTGCTTGTGCATTTGAAACTAAGTGACCTGATAGTGTGCAAGACGTTACGTTTGAAGAATTAATACCGAGGGCCGGTGATGAAGGTTATAAAACTAAGTTTAGAAACCAGTATCAGATCTCAAGCATCTGATTCAGATGCTTGAGATTTGAGACTGGTTTCCATGCTCAGTTTTAAAACCTTGTGACCGGTTGTTTGAAATTTTATCCGAGTGTTAATCTAACCTTACGTTAAGAACATGCAGTTCTTACAAGAAATTCATGTTTCTTCACTTTATATGCATTTCTACACTAAAATGTGAAATATGCATATCAGGAATGGCCACATCCAGCAGACACAGCCTCCACACAAAGCTAAAACGTAGAGAGGAGAAGAGAGCATGGTGTTACAATAATCAGTTTCAAAATAGACCCCACAAACAATTATCGAAAGAGAGAACCCGAAAGGTATTCGCTTTGGAACGGATAGTGGTAAAACAATTTGCCACCGGGGGTTTAAACCCGGTTCTAGGGTGCACCAAGCTCTCACTTGCCCCAACAGGTTCTCATATGAACACACAAGTACAGGTTGTCTTGGTGAAATAACTCTAATCCACCCATCAGCACAACCATGCTGCATGCATAAACACACAAATATATAAAACAAAAGAAATGCCAAATGAGTAGGTACTCAATGACCTTACCGAAACCAGAGTACCACGATGACAGGGATAAAAGAAAAAAATGAGCTTCTTTGTTCTTATAAAAGATTTCCTCATAAACCTTCATTAACTGTTAAACCACTGCCACCGTCGTGCAACCAGAGAGGTAAGCATATTGATCAACTGTGGGTGGATTAATCGCCAGGCCTGCAGAGCGCTGCAGAATATCATTTTGGTAACCTTTCATATTGAATTTACTGATGGTTTTTACAAATAACCGGGAGAAATTTACATTGCCTTTTCTATTTTTTTATTTTCTTAAGTTTATAAATAAAACCTCCATAAAAAACTGGCTGTGAATTACCTTGTTGCAATAATGATTCTGGGCCAAGATTTCTGTGTGAAAATTAAATTATTTAAGTCAGACCTAGATTTCTGTTGAACTTAGAAGAAAATAAGGTAGGCTAAATCTCATGGCGCCGTTCTCAATTGTAGGTAAAAATTTAAATATTACAGTTATATGTGATTTGTAACAAGATCAACTGATATGTTTTGATAAAGATTCGAACTTGTTCTATCTACATGTAACACTTTTAACATGCACAGGATAAACTATCACTCTTTGATTACACGTAATACATGTACACAATGTACAAGTAACTCGATTTTGATTTTAAAATATTGGATATATCATAGTTTAAATCAAGTCTAGTCTAAAAATTTGCAAAGTGTGTTGTGTATTATGTTTTTGTATTTTATTTATAATAAAGATAATTTTCTTTTGTAGTACTTCAACAACATCACAGTAACCTAAATACTAGACTGAAATCACTTTTTTGCAACACATTTTTTCTAACTATCTGGACATTTGATAAAGCGGGGAAATGTTATTTTTGTTCAGAGTGTCAGAGATCAAGGTTATCTCGTCTTTCCTGATGAGATCGATAATTTTAACATATAAAAGTTTCAAACATATTATTTGAATGGCTAATGTAGAAGTTTATGACATGTATAAAAGGAAAAACACAATCTTTAAAGCAAATTGATGCAAAGAAATAATATTCGGTTACTTAAATATCCGTTTTCGCAAATTACCTCCGTTTTAATGAAATAAAGAACAAAATCCAACGCTTAAATTTCCACAACCACGTATTTTGGTTTCTTTTTCTTTTTTAAAACCTATAGAAACTGGAACGACAACTTCCAAGATAAACATATTGGTGATGAAATTCCTCTACATATTAGCATTCACTGACATCATGAATGTTTCGTTTTGCTCAGTATAATAGAGGATAAACAATGCTGAATAAGGTAAAACATACCTATAATCATGTAGTGATATCCATTCTTATCTTTCTTAAAGAATAATTCTCTAGAAGCTGCAGCAAATATTTTGAGATAGTTTGATAAATCAGATCGTCCCTTTCTTCCATCTGTAACAATAGAAGTACGAATATCAGTTAGTTATAGAAAACAATGGCATTGCTCTGTTAATGGAAATATGTGAAATAAATTACAGAAAACGGAAGGTTTGTTGTATTTAAGTTTTGTTTTAAATGTTGATAATTAATGCAACGCAGCCAAACTGACGCTCTTTTTTTCTCCATTTTTTAAATTGTTTGTGTTGTCTTGTTTGAAATTTGATATTCGCTCTATTTTCCTTTCTATTTTCTGGCTGCGTTGGGAGAAGGGGGAGGCTATGTTTTTTGGGTGCGGCAACTCCTGATGTGCTTACTTCATTTTTTGTTAAATATTGACCAACAATGTAAAACAATCAAGAGTACTACGCAGCGGTTATTATGCGGTTATTAGCCAAATCAGGACTTACTAATGACCAAGAACATTGTTCTTACTTCCGCTTGGCAGCAAATCAAACATTCATGCATCCTTCAAAAAATTATCAAAATCTCTTTAACGCCAAATTTCATTTTAAAACGAGCCTTTAATAATTTCATATTTGTCCTTTTCAGTGGATTTCAAAGTTCCATTTTCATCTTTGATAAAATGCACAAATAAATATAATTAATTTATCTTTTTCACATACACTTAGACAAGTTAGACCATAAAGAAAAAAGCTAGATCTATAATTCTAAGTACATCTCAACACAAAAACTAAACAACAATGAGTAAAATGATACTGACAACAATGCGTTTTGTCCTATTGTCTAATAAATGTATTACAATATTAGATGCTTTTGTTGTGTTTGACTTAAATGTGTGACAAAAATAACTGTTGGTTTCTTTCTTTCAAACGTTCTTTAAAAGGGCAAAACATATTGATTTCAGTATCATAATACGCACTGCCAGGTGGGCATTCAAAACGATGAGTTTTTGTCATTTATTATTAGTGTTGACAGAATTATAGGGAATTTTTAGATACAGTTATTTTTTGAAATGATTCTGCGAACCTTTTTATCTTATACTGCCCCACCGACCAACTGGATTATGACTCCTATAAACACTTTTAAAAATCGTTTGAGATTGTTTTGATGATCTTTAAGTTTTATAACTAAAGAAGTTAAATAATATTTTACACACGAGTCAACAATTTGGAGACGATATTACAAGTGTTAGTAACAAAAAAAGAAACAAAAAACTAAAAAGAAACGTACAGTAATGTCTCCTGGCTAACCAGTGAGGTTCCTTCATGAAGTAATCCGACACCTGCTGATGCTGTACCAATCTCTTAAACAGATCCGTGGTCCCAGATTTCGGAGCACCAATCAAGTAGAAATACGGGAGACATCTAACGGGAGGGTCTGTTATGTTTCTTTTAATATCAACCCAGCAAGGATTTTTGTAATTTGGCAAAAAATTGAATGGCCCCTAGAGAAATAAAAAATTATATTTTTCAAACATGCACTCAACTAATACAAAGGCATATTTATCTAACAGACATTCAGATGTTTCCAAAGTTATCAGCAGATTCAATGTATTTTAAAAATCGACAAAAATGCTGAACTGGAGTCTCATTCGAGCATGTAAGATTATTTTTAAGACGAACATGAAAATGTTAAATACAGATAATGCAACCGAAAGAAATGTTTAAATAAATGTTTGCCATGTTAATGTTTAGTAGACTAGTAGTCATTAAAATCTTCATTACACAATGAACAACTTTTTAAATTTATCATTACGAAACTAAACGTTTTGAAAAATACATATCGAATAATCCAACCCCAATTCAATAGTCCATATCCGCAATCCTTTGAAAAACGTACTCCGAAACGGTTAGTTAAATTGAATTACAAACTTAATACACATCATACATTTACAACTAAATCCAAACATCTCAAAAAAACACTAAATAAACGTTCAAGTTCTTGTAAAAACCGAACTTTTCTTCAGTATTTTAGCAATATTTCTTATCGCACGGATGGTAATCGTAAATTTTAATATCCATTTGAACGACTTTCACTGCTAGAAAGAAATACAGAAAGGAATAGGTACCAAATTTTCACAGGATTTGTAAAAAGACTATGGTCTTTAAAAGAAAAAAATGTGTTTACGTTTATTTCACAGGGAAAGCAATATGTTATGATATATAAGGTAAACAAAAAGAAAATCTGCTCAGTGTATATCTATAACCAATTATTTGACACGATATGCAAAACATGATGTTTTACCTCGTTCATCAGGTCCGTGGAAACAAAACGTCCTGATTTTATCGACAGTTTATCAATTGCATTGGGGTGATAAATGCGCTGTTGCCGTCGGTTGGTATTGCTAGAGCTGTATGTTTTCAATTTGTGCTTAATATATAAACTACTTTGCAATGACTTATTTTGAGCTTCTGTTGTTGTTGATTTGTCCGACTCAGGTGTAGTATATTGAAGATTGGAAGTGATTCCGTTCGACTCTTCACCCCTTGTCGTTGTCAATGTTAATGTTACTTTGGAAGCGCCAGTTTGATATGGTAGAGGTTTTAATGAGATTGTGCTAACATTGTTTACTTTCGATAGCAGACGGACATTCCCATATTGTTTTCTTAACGCTAAACTGTGATTCGAGAGAGTTTGTAGCCTCAAATCGTTGTCCTGATGAGTATTTCCAGATATATCATTCTTCCCTGGATGTAAATGGTCCAGTGAGTATGTGAAATTGAAAGACGTCGAATCAAAGGACAGTTTGAAGAAGAGGACGGAGATGATGGACAGTACAAGAATTACAATCAACCGTCTTGGTAGAACCTGAAAACAAACAAAGAAGACGGAGATGATGGACAGTACAAGAATTACAATCAACCGTCTTGGTAGAACCTGAAAACAAACAAAGAGGACGGAGATGATGGACAGTACAAGAATAACAATCAACCGTCTTGGTAGAACCTGAAAACAAACAAAGAGGACGGAGATGATGGACAGTACAAGAATTACAATCAACCGTCTTGGTAGAACCTGAAAACAATCAAAGAGGACGGAAATGATGGACAGTACAAGAATTACAATCAACAGTCTTGGTAGAACCTGAAAACAAACAAAGAGGACGGAGATGATGGACAGTACAAGAATAACAATCAACCGTCTTGGTAGAACCTGAAAACAAACAAAGAAGACGGAGATGATGGACAGTACAAGAATTACAATCAACCGTCTTGGTAGAACCTGAAAACAAACAAAGAGGACGGAGATGATGGACAGTACAAGAATAACAATCAACCGTCTTGGTAGAACCTGAAAACAAACAAACAGGACGGAGATGATGGACAGTACAAGAATTACAATCAACCGTCTTGGTAGAACCTGAAAACAATCAAAGAGGACGGAAATGATGGACAGTACAAGAATTACAATCAACAGTCTTGGTAGAACCTGATAACAAACATAGAGGACGGAGATGATGGACAGTACAAGAATTACAATCAACCGTCTTGGTAGAACCTGAAAACAAACAAAGAGGACGGAAATGATGGACAGTACAAGAATAACAATCAACCGTCTTGGTAGAACCTGAAAACAAACAAAGAGGGCGGAGATGATGGACAGTACAAGAATTACAATCAACCGTCTTGGTAGAACCTGAAAACAAACAAAGAAGACGGAGATGATGGACAGTACAAGAATTAAAATCAACCGTCTTGGTAGAACCTGAAAACAAACAAAGAGGACGGAGATGATGGACAGTACAAGAATTACAATCAACCGTCTTGGTAGAACCTGAAAACAAACAAAGAGGACGGAGATGATGGAAAGTACGAGAATTACATTCAACCGTCTTGGTAGAACCTGAAAACAATCAAAGAGGACGGAGATGATGGACAGTACAAGAATTACAATCAACCGTCTTGGTAGAACCTGAAAACAATCAAAGAGGACGGAAACGACGGACAGTACAGGATTGAAAATCAACCTTCTTTGTAGAACCTGAAAACAAACAAAGAGGGCGGAGATGATGGACAGTACAGGATTGAAATTAACCGTCTTGGTAGAACCTGAAAACAAACAAAAAGGACGGAAATGATGGACAGTACAAGAATTACAATAAACCGTCTTGATAGAACCTGAAAACAATCAAAGAGGACGGAAATGATGGACAGTACAGGATTGAAAATCAACTGTCTTGGTAGAACCTGAAAACAAACAAAGAGGACGGAAAGATGGACAGTACAAGAATTACAATAAACCGTCTTGATAGAACCTGAAAACAATCAAAGAGGACGGAAATGATGGACAGTACAGGATTGAAAATCAACCGTCTTGGTAGAACCTGAAAACAATCAAAGAGGACGAAAATGATGGACAGTAAAAGAATTACAATCAACCGTCTAGGTAGAACCTGAAAAAAAAACTAAGCATTGATTACATGAAATAGCTCAAAGAATTAAATAGTAAGGTCGTGTTTCGAATTTTTAGGCATATTTTGTTTTTATTTTGAAAAAAATGAACACACAATTTGCAATCAATCCTTGTTAACTTTGATAACTGTAAGTAAATAACTGCGAGACTTTGTTTCAAATGGGACTGCATTGGCGTTATGTTACATGTAGCAACTGATGTGTATCTGTTTGGAAAGACGCACTAGAAGTAGTATATGAATACTAATAGTAATACATTTGCTTTCATGAACTATACACACTTATTGTATATCATCGCAAGAGACACTTCTCATGATACTTTTACTATTATATCAAAAGATAATTTAAAGAAAAAGTCAAATAGAATCATCTGCCTAATGTGAAATAAGATGTGTATGCGCGATATGGAAATATACCAGACGAAGCATTAAATTGCACCCTTTATTTGTGTCATGATTTAATTTATAATTTGGCAATTACACATAAAATCTTAACCCTAAACTGTCTGCGAAATCAAAACGGAGTTTCGACAATCAAAGTTGTATAAATGCTTTAAATAATCATTTAACAAATTTAAAAATTGAAATATAAAGTAAATGATTTTTATTGTCAGTATGTGTGTAAACGTTTATTATTATTACATTTATTATTATTATTATTATTATTATTATTATCCCTATTGTTTTACTATAATTATTAACACTATTTTGTCATATTTATTATTATTCGCAAAATTATACAAAAGGCTTTTATAAAGTTATATAAAAGTCATACTTTTATCATTTTCAGGCAGTAATATTACATAAATCCGAAAACACATGAAATTAAACACACATTTAATTTGCGAATGTTGAAAATTTGTAACCAGTATATGTTAACAGCGCTGCAACTTCTCTGAATACTTCCTTCAATGTCTACGCACACACGTGTCCCCATCTGTATATCAATTTTACATTATCGTTGGGGGAAATAAGATGCGTATATGGGAGAATCTTTGGGAAATCCAATAATTACAAAAGCATAAAGTGAAATAAGAAGAACCTTTGACCATAAGTAAACGTTTAAGACTGTATCTTAAACTAAACTTGAAGATTTTTAGAATAAACTCGAAAATGTATGAATTGATAAATTTATCAGTGTTTAAGCAGATAAAGAGTGCTGTAATTATTTCATCTAGTTATGTTTATTTTGATGTGTAATCAGGTGATTGTTGTCACGTGTCTGTCTATTAACCATTAACGTACAATAGTTCGCCTGGTTATGGATAAGTTGACAGTCACGTGATACTCTGTTTATATAACCAAGCGTGATCTTTTGTTGTTGTTGTTTATTCCCAGTTTTACGCCCTCCCGCATTTGAACAAGGACATTATGGTGTGGGTTAGAAAAAGAAGTTTTTGATGCCAAAAAAAGAAACGATACGGGGTGTATCGTTTGAGCCTAACAGACCAATTTTGGTGCCAAAAATGTGGAAATATTGCGATTAATTCAACCAAAATGATACTTTGACTGTTATTAGTCTGGTGCTGAAAAAGTGTTGTCTATCCATCGCGATGGGGACCGGGACCGGCTGGTTTAGTTGATAAATCAAGTCTGATCTTATGCCATTTAAGGGCTTAGAAAGTTAACCGGTTTGAACTACTTATCACATATTGCTGGCAAACCATATTTAAATAAACGTGTATGTCACGTGACTGTCAAGTTAACGATAATGTATTATACATCATTTTCTGCTATCAACATACATACTGCTACATACCGTATTTCGCCGATTACGTCCCCTCATTGTAGCCAGCTTGCTATCAGCATTTTCTGAAAACAGAAATAAGTTCATAAACCAACTGTGTCTAAGACATAAAGTATCGTACATTAAAAATCACGCTGGTCAGTTTGTTTGTCGGAAGGTCTATTGCCAAATCCTTAAGCTACGGCATCCGAAGCCACGCCTACCGATTTTCAAGGGGAACTATTCCGATGTCCGTCATAACAAATGGTTACTATAGTCGGTACAATCGCGAACATGCACATACATTATTTTTATTTAATTACTTAGAATAAAGCATATCGTCACGAAATAAACAAAAATATCGGGCTGTTGTCTGAATGATTTGAAAAAAAATGATGACAAAAACACCATTAGATTAAGTGGGAAGTCAGCATGTTAAAACTGCTGATCAATGTTTATATATAAATACATGTTTGAAAAATCACTATGTACATAATTTCTAAAAATGTTAATGTATACAAATATTTAGATTCCATAAACGGACAAGTCATTGAAAGTAAAAGGACAAAAAATATTTTCTTTGAAATAGGTGTGTTAGGTTTCTATTGGTTAATTGCTCTGTCAGTCAGCCGGCTGGCGTAAGGTCAATTCTACAGCAGCCAAGATATTTACTTGAAACTTAACATATGTTCGGCATTAAATGCAGATGTGCGCGATCTATTTGGTGTAATTCCGTCTTTTATGTTGGAAGGCGAATCATTGTGGAAAAACGCGAATTAATACAGAGTTTTCAAGATGCTTAAAGGGAAAGGTACAGCCTTCTCAATTTATACTGTATAATTATACATATATGTCTTTAAATCATAAAATTTGTGTTTCCCATCAAGTGTACATGTAATTAAGAGATTAATTTTATTTTATGCTTTTCAGTGAATTATAGAATTTTCCAGGTGAAATAAAAGTGGTATTTCACTGTTTTCAAACAGTGAAATATCATTTTTATTTTCACTGTTTTTTTTCACATTGGTACCCAAACGCACATAAAATACCGAATGAGAACGTTTATAAAACGGGCTCAATTTGGATATTTTGACGTCATGACGTCACGTCATAAACAAGCGGTTTTGGCGCCATTTCTTGCAATTTTTCTTTCAAATTCACACAGATTGTGCATTAAAAGCATAAAATAAAAAGAAAATTTGTTTTAACCAGTGAAAGATAGAAATATATTTCACTCGTGAACTCCGGAATTTTGTATTTCCACTCGTGGCTTCGCCACTCGTGAAAATACGAATTCCGGAGCTCACTCGATGAAATATATTTCTATCTTTCACTGGTAAAAACAAATATCCTCTATTTAGTTTGGCTCAGTCCACTCTGTCGTGGAGAAAGTAAGGGTTGATAATAACTAATTTAACAGTATTCAAGAAATTAAATTTAAATTTAAACTAGAATCTATATCTTCAGAATCAATTGTAAATATAGTGCAGAGTTAGGCCTATTTTTAAACAGATTTTTTAAGCTTGCAATATGGTATGCAAACTAATGTACTTCTGCAGCTTTTAATTGTATCTACATGAATTTAAAGTGTTTGCTTGGCAACAAGCGCAGATCATGAGGACACAATTCGCATATCTTTCTCTATTGTTTATAGTAGAAGTAGTTGGTGTGAGATGATGTGCTGGGTCGGGCAAGGTCTACTTCTATAGTAGTAGTTGTTGTGACATTAGGTGCTGGGTCTTGCAAGGTCTACTTCTATAGTAGAAGTAGTTGGTGTGAGATGAGGTTCTGGGTCGTGCAAGGTCTACTTCTATAGTAGAAGTAGTTGGTGTGAGATGAGGTGCTAGGTCGGGTAAGGTCTACTTCTATAGTAGAAGTAGTTGGTGTGAGATGAGGTGCTGGGTCGGGCAAGGTCTACTTCTATAGTAGAAGTAGTTGGTGTGAGATGAGGTCCTGGGTCGGGCAAGGTCTACTTCTATAGTAGAAGTACTTGGTGTGAGATGAGGTGCTGGGTCGGGCAAGGTCTACTTCTATAGTAGAATTAGTTGATGTGAGATGAGGTGCTGGGTCGGGCAAGGTCTACTTCTTTAGTAGAAGTAGTTGGTGTGAGATGAGGTGCTTGGTCGGGCAAGGTCTACTTCTATAGTAGAATTAGTTGATGTGAGAGGAGGTGCTGGGTCGGGCAAGGTCTACTTCTATAGTAGACGTAGTTGGTGTGAGATGAGGTGCTGGGTCGGGCAAGGTCTACTTCTATAGTAGAAGTAGTTGGTGTGAGATGAGGTGCTGGGTCGGGCAAGGTCTTCTTCTATAGTAGAAGTAGTTGGTGTGAGATGAGGTGCTGGGTCGGGCAAGGTCTACTTCTATAGTAGAAGTAGTTGGTGTGAGATGAGGTGCTGGGTCGGGCAAGGTCTACTTCTATAGTAGAAGTAGTTGGTGTAAGATGAGGTGCTGGGTCGGGCAAGGTCTACATCTACAGAGTTAGATAGAGACTTGAAACTTTCAATATTGTCCTACTTGAAAATATGTAAACCCTATTGAAATGATAATCATATTGGCATGAAACAGAAAATACATTCTTTAATAATACTAATTTTCAATTTCAAACTATAATTTATACACTCAGATAAATTTCAGATAAATTTCAATAAACGAAGTTATCAAATTTATACTTTATGAATAGAGTGCGATGACAAAACATAAAACTTAAATAGCGTTGTCCCCTTGAATCTGCAGTGCACATGTATAATTCGATTATGTATATTTATGTACTTTTCATGATTTTGTTATGTAACAAACTTAGAAATAATATGAACAAACTTGAAACTTTCAATATATGTTCGGCTTGCAGTGTAGATAATCATGCGCATTGACCAGAATTTGAAAATTTCAGGTAAAAAAAAAATATTTTTCTTTTCAACCTTAATAGACTCCTTCTACCATAAGAAACATAATGTGACAGAGTGTTTCCACTAAAGATCAGTGCTTTTCATCAGTATATAGAGGCCTATACGTGGCCACATCCCAATCCAAAAATATAGTATATTTCCCAACTTCGGCAAAGACTCTCCCTAAAATGCCAAGTTGGATTTCCCAAAATTCCCTTTCATGAATGTGTTTTCCCAAAATGAACAAATATCATGCATAAATTTCTCAATTTGAAAGGCCGGGGAATCTTCTCAATTTCCCGACAAACGTTCCCTTTGCAGTTAAAACCACGTGGACCTACCCATATCTAGTCCAGTGATGGAGGTAATTGGATGGGGCGGGGGTAGGGTCAACATGCCTTTTTTCCAAGACACTTACTTTAAACATTTATATAACAGGCTGCTAAAACATGATACTGTTTGTAAAATAAATTTTCATAACTTTCTGTGTTATTGTATAAGAAACCGTGAATGTTATTTTTATTTTCACCGATTTTGCTACTTTTTTCAACGTATTATAACCCTTTCCATTTTTTTCAGATTAGTTTGTCAGGAAAACTTAACATGAAAAGAAAATGTGTTTGTTTCAGTAAAATATCTATGCTATTTTACTCGCGCATACCCAACTGTATAGTCAAACCTGTATTAAGCAGCCGCGCAAGGTAGTGGCTGCTAAACACAGGTGGCTGTTTAAGACAGGTAAAAAATAGAACAAACTGTCACTTTAGGACATATTTAAACTGGCTGTTTAAGACAGGTGGTTGCTGAATGGAGGTGTCTGCTAACACAGGTTCAACAGTTACTGTATTTACACGAGTGGCTTCTCTGTTTATACATATAGCACGTGAACGTTGTATAACCTTCAACCTTACTAAGTATGATATTAACCCTTTCCTCCATAAATACACCTTTAATGCATGGGCGAACAGTTTAGATCTAGATCAGCCGTCAGCATCTAAACTGTTCGTTGTTTGGTTTGTTAGGTTATGTTTAACCAAAATGCGACCAGTGCGATCCTGATGAGACGCCACGGATGTGCCGGCTGTTCTGGATCTACACTGGTCGCACATGCGTAAAAATGCGTATATATGGAGGAAAGGGTTAACCGATTACGAAAATATCGTGTTTGAACTTTTTATTTGGACATACTGTACATTCTAGACTATCACAAATATTTGAAACGGTTCCTCCTCTGAAATGCAGTTACGAGTATCCCTAGTTTTGCCTGTCCCTAGCCATGTCTAAATAACGTAGTAAAATAGAAATCCGGTTGTACAACCAGAGCTGAGAGCCCGTAAATATATTTCAGTGGAATTTAGAATTACTAAGTTGTTAATGATAAACCCATGAATTTTTAAATGTAAACCTTCAACGATGTGCGAACGAGTTGTATCTAATATCGGAGAACAATGAATGTCACATGAGCTATTCCACAATATACCCGTACAAACGCCCTAAACCTTACATTCCCTGGTCACTTGCAATATATTCAAAGTTATCTCTGATCTGATCGCAGTCATCATTGTCTTACACTTAGTGCATTAAAATGTTCGAAGTAAATGGAAGTTCTTGCGAGCAGGTATGAATGTTACGACTGTAGCCAGTCTACCCCTAAGCTAGTCTTACTTCTCGTTTTGTAAAAAAGTTCACATCTTCGCTAGCTTTTAATATCATGTAGAAATGACCCCGTAAAACATAGCCATATTTCATACAATGGCAGTATAAGCATGCATGATTTTAGAATAAACCAGGCCGTATGATCATCTACATAAAAAGACAAGAAAAAAGAAAGAAACACACTGACCTGATTTATAATCTCTACAATGTTAAGTGATGAAGATAATCCATCAATAGTTGAGTACTTGAAAAATCAAGGAAAGAAATAAGCGTATAAGCACCTACATCCTGTTTAGTATTCGTACAGCGATCACGATTTCCATTTTCTCATCAACTGTAGTTTGATTGTAAAGCGAGAGATTCAGGTTGATGCGTGTAACAGTTATTTTAATATTATATAATAACTCTTAACAGCAACATTTACAGTTTCATCTGAGACCTAGGCTGAAGGTTATAAAACTGAGATTGGAAATCAGTCTCAAATCTCAAGGATCTGGTCGCCATTTCAGCCAATCAGATGCTTGAGATTTGAGACTGGTTTCCATGCTCAGTTTTATAACCTTGTGCGCAGAAATCTGTCTTTGTGACCGCGCAATCATTCTTTAATTGCAATATAGTCAAAAATTTAACAACAGCCTTAGAAAAATAAATATACTTACTCATAATCAAAGAAAAGTAAGCCTGTTGTACACATTTAGTGGGGTAAAAAAGAAATGATAAAAGTTATTCTGCGTTTACTCAGTAATAGGTAAATGTCGGCAAGCAGTAGCAAGCTGCTGATAAGCCCAGATGCTTCCGATTACGAACAAAGCGATTACTGTCTGAAATCTCACATGTTAACGAGAATGCATTTTTTGCTATAGACTTGCTACAGTGTCCTCGCTCTGATGTATAACATAGCCAATCTCCTTCGCAGAGTTGTCGTTCCTTACACTCACTTTACATCTCTGCAGAAGGCTCAATGTCAAGATTTTTGACCAAACTCGACAGCCTTATTTTATACAGTTACAATTATGAATCTGAAAGCTTGAGATAAAACAAATGACAGAATTCTTCACTATCTGTCATTAAAACCGAAGAAACCCAAGCTATTGTAAATGCAATTGGTGAACTATTTCTTTGAGTTAAATTATAAGTAGTTGAAAGTAGTCCCAGCCTATAACAGAGGTGAATGTTATGAGCCGATAGTGTAAGAGAGTGTAACATAGCATCTTTTGTTACCGCGTGCTATATGCTGGACCGTCTATAACATTTCAATAAAACACGCACCTGTCAACGGATACATGTATTAAGTGTTCGTCAGTGAATAAAATATCTGCTAGTTACATTTGTACTAAATACCTGTCAGGTATAGTACCGGTAAGTTATGAAAATACCTGTCAGTTACTTAATTCCGGTCAGCTACTAAATACCTGTCAGTTACTTAATACCTGTCAGTTACTTAATACCTGTCAGTTACTAAATACCTGTCAGTTACTTAATACCTGTCAGTTACTTAATACCTGTTAGTTACTAAATACCGGTCAGTTACTAAAATACCGGTCAGTTACTCGATACCTGTCAGTTACATAAATACATGTCAGTTACATAAATACATGTCAGTTACATAAATACCTGTCAGTTATTAAAATACCCGTCAGTTACTAAAATACCTGTCAGTATATACAGAACATTGCCGAATGCCATACCTGCCAGTGGATAAAAAGTACATGAACGTGTATGTAGATAAACTATCTGCTCCAATGTTCTCATTTTCTAATTCAGGTGCACAACCTTGATATATATTTTTTTAATTCGGCTCAGTCTAACAGTACTGGTTATAGACCACTAAATATTAGTGACCAGGCCTCTAAATAATTTTGTGCATGGAATTTGCGGACTGTAACAGAAAGTCAAGCCTGATTGGTAGAAAATAAAAATAATTATTTTAAAAAGAAAATTATTTTGAGAAGGTATAATGATTTCGTAGTAAATTGAAGATATACTGACAATGAAAAAAAAATGAAATTCAAATTTAAAAATAGCTTTCATTTTAGACAGAATGTAAACAAAAGTTCCACAATGACTGGGGGTGATACTATTGTCGAAAACGTTTATCGGTCATGTTATGGTGGAATTGGTATTTTTCTGTGCCTCTGGGTTGGTTCTCTTGAGAAATGTATTATTTTAAGGGCTTCACTCAATCGTTAATTCACATGACTTGATGAAAGGTTATAATGGAAGTATATGGAAATCGAATTGGTGGTCTGTAGCCTAAATGATTTTCAATGTAAGACTAAAAGCTTTTAGGTGGAATAGGCGTTTTCTCCCACCTTGGTGATTCTCATCTCAGGGGAGTTCTTATTCCAAGTTCAGGCTTATACAATGTTATACGATGTTAAACTTTCAAAACTTAAATAACAATGATGTATATACATGTACACGTAATCTTAAAAACACTTAGTATGTTTGAACGGATGATGTATCATTGTTCTTTCTTCAACAGTGTTCAAAAGCATTTTTCTTTTGCCTTTATACGATGTTTACGATGTCGGTACTTTCTGAGTTTTGCGTAATATCTCCAATACTATTTATCTGCGTATTACTTAAGGCACTGCGCCTTTCGCCATTGATTTGCCATAGACAAAAAAGAAAAATATAAAAAACTCTCTAACGGCACTATGCACTTCCACCAAACTTTGCACAAACCAATGTTATTAATATATGTTTAATTTACATACGCTAAGAAAAGTTAGAACAGTAAAGAAAAATAGTTACATGTGGACCCCAAAAAAACTTAAAATTCTATTTGCAATTTATCACAAAACGAAGCAACACTAAACATCAATTTAAATGTCCTGATGAGTAATGAGTTACTGACAACGATACCTAAGGTCCATTGGTCTAAAAATGTTTACAATGTGAATTATTTGTAAAAGTTTGTCTGACCTTCAATTTAATGGTCGCGAAAATGGATGACATAAAAATGTTGATTTCTCTCTTCACAATTGAAAGTTCTTTTCAAGGACCTTAGATATTGTTGTCAGTATCATTTCACGCATGTTGACATTTGAATTGATATTTTGTGTTGCTTCCTTTTTGTGATAAATTTCAAATAGAAGTTTAGAGATTTGTTAGGTCTAATTATTTTTCTCTACTGTTCTCACTTTTCTTAATGTATGCAAAATAATCATACACTTATAGCATTTATTTGTGCAAAGTTTGGTGGAAGTGCATTGTGCCGTTTGAGAGATTTTTGTATTTTTCTTTTTTGTCAATGGCAAAGCAATCGCGAGGTGCGCAATACCTTAAGCGGAGAACACTGCGAAAACACACTGCCAGAAGGAACGATGAAGAAAACATTGACAGCTTTAAAATAGCTGGTGGATTTGCTTGACATTTGAAAATTATGCTCAACAGTTTGCAGACAAATCAACTAACCTATTCTAGTATAGACTGTCATGAACGTTTTCAAACTAACAACTTGCAGTGTGTGTTTATGAAATGTTATTTTCAGTAATACTTTTTTCAACTTATTCGCTTAGATGTAATAACTTGTCAGCATCTGCTCACACTTTGCAATAAGGTAATTATGATCAATTAATATACTAGTAATACAACTATTCAACTACATTCCTCTTACGATAGTTTTCTTTTCTTACATTGTCACATTGTTACATTGTTAAATGCCGGAGGTAACATGTGTCATTGAATACACAACGTTGAATAAGAATGTATCAACGCGTTCGGATTGGCTCTTATTTCCAATTTATGTGACCATCAATAAGAGCCAGTCATCAATTAGCTCATTTAATTATTATACATTTGTATCATTTCGTTAAACAAGCAACCCAAAACAGTGTCAATAAAAGTTGTTTTATTGTTGTTGTTGTTTTTTCAATAAGCTTTAAAACTAACAAGAAATATCTTTAAAAAAGATAACGCGTAGATGGAAAACATTTTTATATATAAGCAAGAAAGAAATATACTAGTAGAGCGGCGAAGCAGACACAGTTAAGTAATTTTATTTTACTTGTTATAGCTGTTGACGAACTATCCCTGTCATCTTAGTATGGCCTATGGATTAAGCGACCGAGTCATGGAAACCCCATAAATTCATTGAAAGGGTCTGTCCAAAAATGTTGAAGCTGTTGCAACAATTTCGTCTGGTGATAATACGTAGATTAAAGTAGCAACATCTAACATTAAGTCTTGATATACATTTATTCAGTTGCAATAAAACACCTCTTGTAGAGTTAGAACTCAAGATGACTAAAGTCATTGAAATATAAATAAATAAATAAATAAATAAATAAATAATAATAATAATAATAATAATAATAATAATAATAATAATAATAATACAACTTCTCACAAGAGCAAAATCCACCAACTTTTAAATTTCATGCCCTTATTTAAAAAAGGTGAAAAAGATTTACGTCTAACTACAGACCGATTTCTCTTATAAGTTGTGTCGGTAAAGTTCTAGAGCGTGTTGTTTTTAAGCACGTATATAATTATTTACTTGATAATAACCTCATTT
The DNA here is from genome assembly GCA_038501625.1 of Corbicula japonica. Taxonomy (NCBI): domain Eukaryota; kingdom Metazoa; phylum Mollusca; class Bivalvia; order Venerida; family Cyrenidae; genus Corbicula; species Corbicula japonica. The sequence goes on from JAZAYU010000204.1 coordinate 168,782, forward strand.
ACAAGAATCAGTCGGGTTTCGTACCAGGTCACTCTACTGTCTATCAACTTATTGATATTTATAACCAGATATGTAAGGTTTTGATGATAAAAAATCTACTTGTATGGTGTACTGTGATATTTCTAAGGCTTTCGACCGAGTTTGGCACAAGGGACTACTATTTAAACTTAAACAAAATGGCATATGCGGAAATTTAAATAAATGGATTACACATTACCTGCTTAATAGGAGTCAAAAAGTTTTTGTAAATGGGTCTTTTTCTGATTCGAAAATAATAACTGTTGGAGTACCACAGGGATCTGTTTTAGGGCCTCTTCTATTTTTAGTATATGTAAATGACAAAGCCGATTCTCTTTTGAGTACTACCAGACATTTTGCTGACGATAGTTCACTCGCAGTGTCATCTTGTGATATTAATTTTATCGAAACAACCCTAAACGAGGACCTATTTCAAAATGATCCAAACAGTGGTTGGTTCAGTCTAACCCACTAAAAACCGAGGTTCTGTTTATGTCACTAGTTGAAAAACCTAAACCCAATTTAATATTTAACAACATTCAGTTAAGTTTTGTTAATCATCATGAACATCTAGGAATTACAATTAGTCATGATGGTAAATAGCATGAACATATTTCGAGTATTACTAAATCTGCCCCAAAAGTATTAGGGTCGATGAAAAAAACAAAAGTTTAAACTTAAAAGGCACACTTTAAATCAAATTAACATATCCCATTTACGACCAATTTTAGAATATGCCTCAATCGCTTGGGAAAATTGCACAGACTATGAAAAAAGACAGTTTAGAAAAAATCCAATACGAAGCTGCTAGAATTGTAACGGGTCTTGCACGTTCGGTATAGTTATTTAATAACTATTGACAAATTGATAAAAGAAAAAGGCTGGGTATCTTTATCTAATAGAAGGAGGATTCAAAACTTACTCTCGTTTATAACAATATACACGGATACTTGCCGAATTATCTTGAAGAGTTATTTCCACCTAACATAAATGATACAAATCCATACAACCTACGGAACAGCCAGGATTTTGTAACAATTGCGAGACGTACTGAAATCTATTCTTAATCTGTCATACCATCCTCAATTAAATTATGGAACGAACTTGACCCAAATATTTGAAATTCTGAAACACTTTCAATTTTTAAAAACAATATAAACAAACTTTTCGAAACTAGACAGGTACCGAACTTTTTCAAAATTGGCGAGCGAACACAATCAGTATACCATGCAAGGATAAGAAATAGATGTAGCAGTTTAAATGCAGATCTTTATTACAACATTTACGTGATTCTCCTAAGTGTGATTGTGGTTTTGAAGTTGAAAACGCCGAACATGTTTTCTTTGTAAACGATATCAAATAAAAAGACGCGATTTATTTCTTGCTACTTGAGTTTTTCATACCTTAAGTGAACAAACACTTTTATTTGGAAATGAAATTTTACCGGACGAAGAGAATGAATTGATATTATTAGAAGTTCAAAAATATATATGAATTATATAAAAAAACAAAGCGTTTTATTTAATGGTTAAAATTTTTACACCTGACCGAAGGCAATGGTCAGTGCGCTGCGGTGTAGGTATGACGGTATATGTGTTGTGTTTTTTTTCTAACTCTCATTATAAGAAATTGTATAGTTACCACCTCATTATCAAATAATTTTTATTTATCGTTTTTCTCTTTAAAAAATTACTTCTCGCCTGGTATTGCATAATTATAATATAACGAGATGGGAAAGGCCGTCTGCTGATGTTGGTATAACTCGTGGCCTGACTCATTTGCGTAAATAGATTATTTATTCATATTCACCTGCATGTATATTGTATGCTATTTATTGCAATAAAATATGTTTAAACTAAAACTAACTTTTAAATGTCCGAACATGTAAATGCCAGGTAAATACTTGCGCACAATAAAAAAATCGTTACCAACACCAACTAACAACAAATCGAACTAATCTATTTGATTTTCCCGCTGCATAATAAGTTTTATTTACAACATTTCATTGGTCGAAAACCTAGGTCAAAATTGAGCTTAGACAGCTAACGCCGAATACGCCGAAAAAGAAAACTAATTTAGGACTACCAACCCCGACCTGCTAGCGCAATTATATTTTTTTGAAAGTCTGCGTTCAAGGTTATTTTTAAATTGTGATGGTTTTGTTTACATTTCACTTCCTGTAATTTTACGGAACGGTGTGTTGACACTACTCCCCTCGTCAAATATGTTGTTATTACAAAAACTATGTAAGAATGACGGTGTTTTAAATATAAAAAGGAAAAGTCCCCAATTTCCCGCGCAGCACATAGATAAATCGAATATTATTATGATGTTAAATTGCCTGTTGCATGAGAATGAATGGTAAACAATTCCAGAGGCCACCTTAGCGCAACCTATGCATAAATTGATACAAATTACAAATCTACTTGTATTGCAAGGTTTTTTTTTAATTTTAAAATGCTGTTTTTGAACAATTTCTTTACTCATAATTTATATTCATATTTTTCATTGGTGTAAAATCAGGTTAAAACATATAATGTTGTTTTTGCACCAACTTACGTTTTTAGGTGGTTTAATAGTTTGGTGCAAACAGGACAATATCCTTAACTTTGTTCGCACTTTTTCCACAAAATTGTCCATCTGGTCAATCTGTACAAGGGTTTGGATGAAGGAATATTGACACGTGCAATATGTAATGTAAAAATGAACTTGTATGAGTGTCCGGATAATGGAGATAAAAAATCGAACTATGCAAATCAGAAATCGCCACACTCAGAAAACACAGACTATCCGTGCAACAATTCATAAAAACACATGCAAAATTGAAATAAAAAAATGGCGTTTGGAAGAGTGGGAAGAGTGGGAATTTATGTGCTCTAGTAACAAAGCAAATCAAAATTATGTAAATTGAACATAATGGCTTTTAGTTTGTGTGTAAAGAAAAGGGGGATACAAATAGATAGGTGTGTTACAAAGAAAGGGAAGAGGGGAAGCAAATGTATATGTGTGTTAGGAATGCAAAATAGGGAAGTGGAAGTGAAGAGCTGAATGTTGCAGGTGCTTCCAAACGTGCAACAGATCTACGTGTTTTATTTACCAAACTCTTGGTTTAAATTCATTTTTACAGCGGTAAATTTCAAGATCACGTCCGAAATGGCAGCAGAGCGTTTGATTTCCCAGTTTCACAATTGCAGCTTATTAGTAACTTATTGGCTGAAAAAATAATATAAAGATGTCACATATACAGGGCCTAAGATCATAAAACTTAGTTACGAGACCAGACTCAAAGCTGAAGTATCTTATTGGCTGAAACCGTGAAGTGAAGTATTTGAATGCCTACAACAAATGTCCATTTTAATGAATAAAACATTAATCAAAAATATTTCTTTGTCGCAATCAATCAATTACTAGTGTTGACAAGCAATATTTCCGCCGAGTTGTCCTTAAGGTATTGTACAGTTGATATAATTAGACAGTCACGTGACAGACATCTTCGTTGTACAATAATAATTAAGATAAGACTCAACAGTTCGATATAACTGTAATATCACAGGGGCGAAACTCTGTTACACGAGGACATGTATGTAGACGACTGTATTTATCGGTTTGTCGACGACTTTCTGAACAATTATAAGTTCATTACTTTAAAGTGTACAATTTGACGCCGTTTTCTCTGTAGGATTCCTCGGTTTTATTGAATAATTGTTTGATTCGTGTTTGGAAGAAATACGGGTATGTATGCATATTGGATTTATTACTTTTTCCCAGTATTTTTCCCAAAATTAACGATATTTTTAAAATAACTTTACAAGAATCTACATCAAATCGCACTGATCACTGTCCGCAATTAAAAAAAGGCCAGTCATATTGTTTCCATACCTTTTTATATGTACCTTGGCGTAAATGAGTATCTTTAAATATTTTTTGCTTGAAACACGCCTTTTATTTTTTAAGCTGTCATTTAAATAATATTGTAACGGTTTCATCGAAGACTCAATACTTGTTGTAACGGTTTGGTGACTACTCTGTTACAGTTTGTCGACTACCTACAAGGCTATGGAAAACAACTTCGACGAAACAGACCTGTCAATGAATGTTTCTGTAAAAGAAGACGGTGAACCACAGCCAATTTTGCCCAGAAATGCAAAACAAGCACCAACCAAGTCGTCTTCATCAGCCCGTAGAAAGATTTACCCTTGCAAAAAGTGTAACTTTTCATCGTATGATCCTTCAAACCTGAGAAGACACGCTAGTGATGTACATACAAATAACATTCTTGTTATTTACGTGCACGAAAATACAATTCAAAATATGATCTCATAGGTTATATCCGGTCGTGTCACCAGAACTATTCATTTATGTGTGAAAATTGCTACAAATCATTCTAGAACCGAAAATCACTAGGCCGACATAGAGTACGCGCGCAGTCACAACGTGCAAAAGTACACATATCACTACTGTTCCAAAAATGAATAACATAGACAATTTCTGTGGTCACCTTAATTCGAATATGCAAAGTAAACCAAATTCATGCGCAACATACGCAAAATCGGAATTTTTATTTTGTTCAGAGCTCTGTCGGGAACCCATGAATCCGCGGGTCAGTCACTACGCTACATAGCGAAAAATGGATAAAAAAATCCGAAAACGCAGGCTCCCGAGTAAACGTGTATGCGGAATAATCCGATATCTTTGAAACTTTCAGGATGCAGAGATTGTTGAGGTGAGCTCATGGTCGGAGTTTAAGAGCTGTACACTGTCGGGAACCCTTGAATCAGCGGATCGGGCTTTACGCTACATAAGGCAATGCACTATTTTAGCGTAGCCTCACGAGTAAACGTGTATGCGGAATTATACGATGTCTTTGAAACTTTCAGGGTTCTTAGAGATCTTTGAGGTGAGCTCAATTGCAAAATTCCGATGGGTGCTTCACTATCTGATGTTTGATAAAATCTCAGTATTTCTTCTTTAATAATATATTTGCATCGAATTGTTTTTCCCTGAAAATACCTAAAAAATCTTCAGCAAGACTGTTACGTCAATGCAAAGGTCGTCAACTATTCCGTAACAGTGTAGTCCCAAAACCGTTACATTAAACGATAAATTAAAATATGAAAATGTCCATTTATCTCGTGAGTTATACTAATTTGACAATTTTGAAGAGTTTCTGCACTTTCTTTGATTATTTAAAAGAGGCATTTTAAAGAAAAACGTGGAATGCTGTGTTTTTTAAAGCGTTTAACCACATACATTAGCTTTAGATCATGTTAAATATTTATTAAGTAAAATAGTTATTACGTGTCATTAACTAAAGTTTTTGTTAAAGTCAGCATTCATAAATATCGTTTGGACATATAACACAACGAACACATATTTTTATCGCTTTTGATGCCGTGCTCATCTATTTTCATTTATATTTAGTAACTCACGCTTCGAAATTGTTCATAGAGTCGTCGACAAACCGATACATAAGTAGTCTACATACATGTCCTCGTGCAACAGTGTTTCGCCCCTGTGTATTCTGTAGACATTTCAGCTCATAGAAAATAACGTGTGATAGTAAAATTATGATAGAACACATATCTTTAATTAAATTCTGACAAAAATAACAACAACCCAAGTAAACCAAAATAAAAAAGTCTTATAAATGTCATTGTCATTAATTGTGTGATTTTTTTACAACATTTTGAACAAACGGTAAAATGATATTTGAATTACAATACAACGTGCAACCTCAGGTCCCAAGGTTATAAAACTGAGCATGGAAACCAATCTCAAATCTCAAGCATCTGATTGGCTGAAATGGCGACAAGTCACATAATGCGCAGATGGACTTAAATTTAAATATTGCATGAAGGCGCTCACCTTGCAAAATTTATCCATATATAAACAAACTATCTGAAACGACATTTTTTGCAGGGCAACATAGTCCTCACTGTACTATGTGAGCGGTGCCGTCACCGTCCACCGTCAGTGAAGTCTCCCGTAATTGCATGTATTATTTTGAACATCCCTTTTCTAATCCCGCTTATAATTACATGTACTATATCTATTGACTTTGTTGCTTACTTGTAATCCAGCTCTTATTCCCTGTCGAAATGTTTAAATTAATCAGCTTATTAAAATCCCCCTTATATTAAAATATACAGAAAACAAGCTGTTACATTGTAAGCTGGACCAACCAACAGGTTTGTTATCCGAGTGAAATTATTCCCGTTTTTGATGTGAATTTATTTTCCAACAAACACTCGGTTTTACAGTCTGGTTCTATCAGGCGTGTTTTCCCCACACGCATAGAACACATGCTTAAAGCTGTCTATTCACCATAAGCACATATATTTGCCTAAAGTCTTCCCAAATTTAACGAATATCATAAATGAGTGTTAAGGAAACACATGAAATCTTTTGTTGTTGTTGTTGTTGTTGTTTTTGTTGTTCTCGCCAATCTCTCAACATTTCCTTTTTATGTAGTCATTACATTTCTTCGCGTTTTTACACGCGTGTTTTGTCCATGTTCTTAGATTTATTTAATATATGACACGTTATAGCGACGGTTTTGTCAACTAAAGCAGAAAGATTATTTTCACAATCGTTTGTGTCGTTAAAACTTAATTAGGCTTTCAAATAAATATGGTTTAAAACGTAAAAAAGGGATTGTAAGTAACAGATTGAAGACAAACTCTAATCGGATATTATATTAATAATCCATCGTTCCTAATAAGTTGAAAACAGCTACATTTAATGAGCTTTTTAACTGTACGATAGGTCATGAATATATAAAGTGTGCGTGCACTGACGCTTGAACCGCAATCGAATTTGTGACCAACAGAAAAAGAAAACAACCAGGCGCATAAGTTCTGGATTACTCACAATTCTAGAAGCTGGGTGGGGGTGGGGGAGGGGTTCACGCTTCGTTTTTAAATCATTGGTCTGCCAGTGGGAACTAATGTCGAGTTTTGAAAACGTACATCAAAATGATTTGCCCCTGAAACCGAAAGCAGACCCGGAAGTAAGTTTTTCTTGAATTTCTTGGAAACCCTAACATTATTTTGACGAATAGGCACTAACGATTGTAGAACAGCATGATTGTACTTATTTCAGGTATGAGTTGTTTTTGGTATATTATGCCATCCAAGCATTCTACTCGAAAGACAAAAGGCTCCGGAATAGCATTGGAAAAAAAAACAACGACCAAACGTTATCGTCTTTATCAATAGATCAACGTTAGGAAGCTAATGCAGTGGCCATGTTGAAATCATTTCTCTAACTTGTTGTAAAGGGGAGGCAACAATACAAGCCTTCTAATTAAATCGAGTTTTAGTTGGATCACCATCATTTCCGGAAGTGTTAAATCATGACTGTAATATTATTCCCAACATTTGTAAATTAGATTCGTGCTATAGAAATGGAGATTCCAACGTGCTCCAGTTGTAACACTACGGTAACTTAATGTCTATACCCAATACAAGACAGTTCATGACAGGTTAACCGTTATTGTCGTGTACTCTGAAATAGGCTCGTGACAATATACTGTCATGAACTCCACATGACAAATGAAGCAATATGTGCCGAAATTAATGAGATTGTTATACAAGACACGCAGTCAAATCAATTGTAGCCTCACTATGAAAGCAATGGAAACAAATAGTATGATTCCCTGTGAGTTTCTGCTTTCAACTTCTGCAAAATCTTCACGCATTTGTGGTTGTATTTATTCCGATGACATGCACTTCGCACATTAGCCATGCATTACGCACATTAGCCATGCACACAATCCAGATATTTTTGCGCGTAAGTCAATGTATGACACGAATGGATATGTGTCGGCTTATCTGTATCGACCGATAAACATTTCACCCAAGTGATACATGTAACACCTATATCCCAAAGAGTAAAGGGCCCAAGATCATAAAACTAAGTTTTGAGATCAGTCTCAAATCTCAAGGATCTGATGCTTGAGATTTGAGACTGATCTCCAGATTTTGTTTTATGATCTTGGGAACAGGTCAAAGCAAAATCTTACTAAATCTGGCAATAGTACAAAATGTTACAACAAAGGGGATTGTAGCGAATTATATGATTTACCATAGTTACATTCTATGTACATGTACGTTTTTTCGCTAATTTTTGTAGCTTATTTGTGGCTTTCTCTTATTTAATAAATATATGAGAATGTACCGTAAAAGACAACTTTGCTTTTTCATACATTATAAAATTGTAACAAACAATTATAATGTATACTTACCGTTACCTCGCATACATTGTCGAATATATATTGTGGCACAAAATTAAACTTCCAGCGTTCAATTAAATATACATCCACGCTAATTTTGCATCGTCTAAGCAACATTCATCTACAGTACGTTAAAATAACGCTGTTGAAAATATTGGTGTTTTGTTTTCAAATGGAACACTTCATACTGATTTGACGTTTTATTTGGTTTAACAAAACAATTCTGTCAACGCACATTTTACATTCACTTCTTAATTAAAATAAATTTATCCTGGAAATATCGTAATAGGTACCCAATACTTAACGAAGTCGCATTTAATTTTGAAAGCAATCCGAACGGTATAATAAAATTTATCCAGTTAACACATACAATAAATGTTGCAATGAATAACATGCAAATAGCACATCAACGCGTTTAATGTCTTTCGTAACATGTCTTTCGTTGGACTAGCTACATTCATAAAAAATGTCTTATTAAATAGTTGTGTTTTGTGTCATAGCTGAGCCGCTTGTCATCCGCCACAGTAAACAATATGTGAATATACCACATGTACCAATGTCAACAGATAGGTATAAAGTCATACGTTTGCTTTTGGCAAGAATGATAATGAATAACATCATAAAACCATTATCTTCACGCGTTTGTAAGGCAGACTGACCATTTTTTCAACAGACAGTTGCCAGAGTTATGTTATTTTCGTGAACTCATTACCATATTACAAGCGTCAACTACATTTTATATATGAGTTACGTCAAGGTATTGAAAAGGGTTGTCATCCGTGTTCTGTTGGTGAAGGTCGTAGATTCGGTCAAAGGCCTCTGACTACCGAAAGCTCGAAATCTTTAATGTGTGGAAGCTATTAAGCTTCGTGTAATTTGCGGTATTTGGTTTTATCCGGTGGCCAGGTTGAGCCTGGAACTACAACAATCGCACGTTCTTTTTTCTCTACCCAAACAGCAGGAGGCCCGATTCCAAATATGTACTCCTAGATTATCGGACCAATAGGGATACTTTGATAACCGTTTTGTGTTAAACAAGGCGATTCTTATGGTATACCATTTGGGTAAAAAATTAGTGTTCAGGTGCACCTATATTTTAAATATAGGTGCACCTACAAATTTTATAGGTGCACCTATATTTATAGGTGCACCTACACATTGAAATGGAGGTGCACCTATATTTATAGGTGCACCTATACCTTGAAAGGGAGGAGCAACTATATTTATAGGTGCACCTGTAAATTTATAGGTGCACCTACAACAAATGAAGAGATTTTTCATCAACCAATAAGATTGTCCGTTTCAAACTATAGTTTAAAGTTTTCGTAAGGCACTTAGGCTAAACTAATTTGTTAGGAATCAACAATATTTATACAAATATTCTCTGCAATTAGATATAAGAATTTTTGTGAGTTTGTAAAAAATATTTTCTGTTTGCTTGCACGTGAACATCCAATATGAGTTGAAATCCGTATTCGTTATACATGTAGGGCATTTGCCAAAATATGGAGTGGAGTGTTGGAGTGGAGTGTTGGAGTGGAGTCTGGAGTGAAGTTTGGAGTCAGATTCTGGAGTGACTTTGGAGTCGAAAATTGGAGTGAGATTTTGGAGTCAAATTTTGGAGTTGAATTTTGGAGTCACCTTATAAAATTGTTGAAGTATATGATAACTTGAACGTTAATTATTTTATCTGGTATGGAGGTTAGATTAGAGTTCTTTTATCTTTGTACAGAGTCTGGAAATAATTTTTGTATAGAAAACTGGCTCTTGAGACTTTGGAACTGATCTAAAACAAGTTATTTGTAGAGAACTCGAGACGAGTAAATCAGTACCACCATTCAGGAGTATTAAACTATTTTTAATGTTCTGTAGTAATTTTCTTGTTTACATTTACTTGTGAATTAATGTTTTAGGGTATCTACTTGATTGTGAAATAAAATTATAATATGTGCTTGAAAGCTGTAAATTTAATAAAAGATATTTTCGGAAAAAATATTAATTCCAAGACAGTGCCTTAAGATTCCACGAGAAAGCCATTTATACATTTTTGTTTTCATAAAAAATAAAAATTTACTTTCTTGTACCAAAAAATTACAGTCTAGATCGAAATCTTAAAACACACAAACATTCTGCAAAAATTTATATTTAATTAGGACAACCTAATAAAAGTAATGGAATCAACAATGACTCCTCTTGAAATCTTGTAATTACAAATATTTAAAATTTGACTCCAATTTTTGACTCCAAAATTTGACTCCAATTTTCGACTCCAAAATTTGACTCCAATTTTTGACTCCAAAGTCACTCCAAAATCTGACTCCAAACTGCACTCCAGACTCCACTCCACAACTCCACTCCAACACTCCACTCCATATTTTAGCAAATGCCTACATGTAATAAGGTTTTCATAATTTCAAATAGAATTGTATAAATTTATTAGACTTTCTTAAAGTTCATAAAGCCAAAATTTCGGAAAATTTTGGTATTTGATTAATGCTTCATTTGCAAGAAAATAAAACCCTTTAACACTTTAATGCATATACACACTTCAATTGCAAGGGTGAACAGTAAAGATCCAGATCAGACGACAAATCCTTGCCGTCTGATAAGGATATACACTGCTTTTCGGACTAATTACATTATTTCTGATGCAGACCGAAAAATGAAGATCCATATCAGACAGTATGGATGTGCCAGATAATCTGGATCTACACATAATTTCAAATTGAATTGTATGAATTTATTAGACTTTCTTAGAAGTTTATAAATTCAAAATTTCTGAAAAAAACACAACAACAACAAAATAATATTAAAAACCATGTTAAATGTCTTTTTAGGTTAAAAAAATTATGGTACTATTTACTGTTTAATTATTGGACGCAAAAATACCAAAAGGATCATATATTTATTGCATATATAATAAATTTTATTTTTACTTTTTTTTTTCCTATAATTTTTATTTTATGCTTTAATATAACAAACAAAATTAATTTAGTGATACAAGAATATTTAGAAATTTACACAGAAATGCCATGTACATGTATAAAGTATCATCAACACCAACTCTACTGCATGGTTACTGATAACCCTTGTTAAATAAACATTCGCCCCCTTCGAATTTATGCAATTAGAGAAGGTTAATAGGGTCATGCGGTCAAATTAAGGGCATTTCTGGACAGTTGTGTAGAAACTGAAAAGTGAAAATTTGCTGCATGATAACATGAAAACGATTACCAGTAGTCCAGTTTATGTAATAAAACTATTAAGCGGCTTAAACTGTTTGCAGAGCCAGATTAAATAAACTGATATTTATCATTCTGAAGTATCTCAATTTGTCTATAAACAAACATTATATTCCCATGAATTATTATGTTATACTATTGTTGATTGGCAGAGATCCTTTGGATGTACTTGAAAAAAAAATCAAACCATACCAATCTGTTAGGAAGAGTTTCATAATACAAGTTTAAGAGATTGTACTTTACATAGCAAACACAAGTGATTCCAGATGTAGATGTTTACAAGTTTACAAGTTTATTTCATTAAAACCAATAGGTCTGAGACCCATGTGGCAATATGAGCCCATAACATATATATGGCGGTAATGCAAAAAGTCAAAAGTTGTAAAATATATACAAACTTACGCATAACATTGGTATTATAGTGGACAGTGCATGCAAACTTCAAGTAAAAGTTTTATAATGTAAACAAACTTTTACATTATTACACACTACAACTATAGATATTCTTATACTTCGAGTAAAATGACCCTTAACAATTATTTTCAGAAAGATGATACATTTACTATCTATATGAACAATGAACACTAAGAACAAATATTGATTAAATACAAAATCTTGAACATAATAAGCATTATCGGCTATAGACGATAATGCCATTTATAGAAGGAATAAATTAATATTGATGCTTTAACAAAGGGACGTAAATCATGATGAATGATTTAGTAATTACATTTGGAGTTATCTTTTGATGACGTATTCTTTGACGTCATCAGCACATGTAAGCTAGGAACGAAAATGGCAGTCAAAATTTTATTTACTAAAATATATCCAGTTACATCAGCGAAATTTCTCAAGAATGCGAGGAAATGAGTAAGGAAATGAAAAAGCACTGACACTTTTAGCAGTTTTGGTCGAAAAAAAAGCTGCGATCGACAGAAAAATCCAATGAATTACGGGTGGATCACAAACGATGCTCAAGTACCGGTCAAAGCGTTGGGAACTCCACGCCTAGAACCTCGACACCGGCTGTGCAGTGGATCGGAAGGACTATGGATCGGAATAAAGCCACACGGGCCACTGCCGAATTTCTCTTTAATGTATGCAGTGCCGGTCGCACAGAAAACGTTGATGCAATCCTCGCCAAGCTTTGGAATTTCGGCGCAGCCAGCCATTTTCAGTTGACCGTGCTTATTTTTACATCGTCACATGAAGTTGCAGTCGCTAGCCTTCGGTGTCCTGCAAGTGCTGGTCTCCCTTGCAGACAGAGGCCACTCAGAATCTACATGAAGTTGCAAGGGGTCCCACATATCAGGTGAAAAAGGTCCTTTAATACTTATCGTTTACCGTCCAGTTTTCGTTAGCGTCCGAATTTCGTTAACTTTTTGTTTACCGCTATGCGCATGACAAAAACGCGCTGTGACGTCATAGCTTTCTGTGGTAAATACACCCCGCTTCCCGCTATTTGTCAGATTTGACGTTCAGTTAAAATGCGCATAAAACAGGTAAGAAACATTACTTTTATGTGAAATTATGATTTCGCACATATTTTTCTATTACTTTTTTTGAGATTCATTAAAAATTGTATTTTTAGTAGAAAATAAACTGTCGGAGTAAAAAATTGTAAGGGGCACCCCCATCGACGTCTGCTGCAAGAAGTCACATGACAGTCATGTGACTTACTATCCTTAAAATACAACTACAGGCCATTTCGAAAAGTTATATCCCTTATATGCACAAACAAGTTTTATTGTTTTGATGTCTTTATATATGTTGTTTTGATATCTTTATAGATACTTGTGCAAATTTTACCCTTGTGTATTCCAGGTCAAACCAGTGCACATTAAGCAGAAATACCGGTGCTACTCACCAACTGCACTGATTAATGCATATAAAGCTGTGAAAGAGCAGAACCTGTCAGTTAGGCGAGCCGCTATCCAGTATGCACTACCTATGCAGACTCTGAGGGACAGAGTGTGTGGTAAAATAGATCTTGATACAGTGCATTCGGGCACACAACCTCTCTTCAGCATGGAAGAGGAAGCCATTTTTGTGGATCATGTCAAAGCCATGGCCACACTGGGGTACGGCTACACAGGGGCAGAAATAATTACAATGGCCTCCAATTATGCTGTTCATCTTGGTAAAAGAACCAAGGAAAATCCTGTTACAGAAAAGTGGCACAGAAACTTGAAGGCTCGGTGGCCTGAGATGAGAATGATTAACCCAAGAGCACTGTCCAAGGAGAGAGCGCAGTCAACCACTGAACAGGTTGTTAATCAGTATTTCAAAAACCTACATCAAGTGTTGAGCAAGAACAATCTTACAGACAAGCCGCACCTTATTTACAACTTCGATGAGAAGGGCATTTAAACCGAACATCATCCCCCTAAAGTTCTGGCTGGAAGTGACTCTGTGCCTGGCATTACATCGGCTAGGTCTGCAATAACAACTGTGCTAGCTTGTGGAAATGCCTTGGGAACTCAGCTGCCACCTTATTTCATATTTAAAGGTAAGCGTATTTCTGAAGAGCTTCTTTCTGGGTCTACTCCAGGTGTCTTCGGCACAGTAACGGAATCAGGATGGTCCAACGGGAACACCTTTTTGAAAAACCTCGACAACCACTTTCTGCAGTATGTCCAAAGGTGCGCGGATGAGCCTGTTCTCTTAATACTTGATGGTCATCGGTCGCATGTAAACGTTCCTGTCCTTGATTGGGCCAAGCAGCATAATGTCATATTAATGATCTTGCCAGCCCATACCAGCCACATCTTACAGCCCTTGGATGTTGGTTGTTTTGGCCCCATGCAGCGCATATACAATTCAGAGTGCCACAAGTTCCTTCGAAGATCTCCTGAATCTAGAATCACTCGGTATAATGTATGTCAGCTAGCCTGCACAGCATATACATCTGCTCTCTCTGTGAACAATCTGAGATCAAGCTTTCAGAAGACCGGTATCTTTCCTTTTAACAAGAATCAAATATCAAACGTCCAGCTTGCTCCATCCCTTGCTTACCAGCCTTTTCTTTGCCATGCTGAAACTCCAGAACAACTGTCAAATCCTGTTGCATTTTTTGAGCCGATGAACCAGCTGATTGAAAGCAAACAAAAATTTGAGAGTGAGAGAACACCAAGAGCAACACTCAGCAAAATTGTTTCTGGTAGATGCATCACAACTCCATCTGTAGAAGCTGAAGTCAGAAAACACTGTGAGCTGCATCAGAAGAAAAGTACAGTTTTGGTATCTACAGCTGCTAAAAAGAACAAAGGTGTTGAAAATATCAGGTCTAGGACTAACACAAATAAAAAAATCAATAATGATGAGCCCCAACCAGGAGTCTCCAGACAACATTCCACCCCTGACCATTTTTCATCTGATTCTTATGATGACACACCAGAGTCTGACAAGTGCTGTGTATGCCACAGGTTTGAACCAGAGCATTTGAAACACTGTGTTTCTCTTGTATTTGTCAAGTGGGCAAAGTGTGACTTCCAGGATTGCAACCATTGGACACATCTGACATTCTGTTG
Source organism: Corbicula japonica (assembly GCA_038501625.1). Classification (NCBI taxonomy): domain Eukaryota; kingdom Metazoa; phylum Mollusca; class Bivalvia; order Venerida; family Cyrenidae; genus Corbicula; species Corbicula japonica. The sequence continues at coordinate 183,805 of JAZAYU010000204.1, forward strand.
TAAACAGAGAGTGGTCAGGCGGCAAGAGAAGTTTGAGTGCCCATGTCATCAACCAACAACTAAGGAATAAACATTAGAAGTTTGGTTCAATTGTGAGACCTTTTACCTGTTTACCTGAGTGTACCACAAGTATTGAACCGTACTGTAAATGTTTTAATAGTGTCCTGACCTAGTTACCAGAAATAGGACGTAATTCCAAGATGGCCGAGTATTGCTGTGTTATGTTATTTTCGTTTGCTAAAGTGATAAATAATTTGTCTAATCTGATTTAAAAAGTATTTTTATTATGACGGATTAATAAATTAAAGGTAAGTGATGGTTTTAACTATGTTTCTTTTTATTTTTATGACGGACTTTAGCTAATCGATAGCTATACCGAAAACTGGACGGACAACGGGATAATATTATAATTATTATTAAATTCTTTGAGACAATAGTGTTCTGGTTGAGGCTTTTGCCTTCAAAGTCAGGGTTCTGGGGTTCGAATCCATCCTGACCTAGGGAAAAATTTATGTAAATTTAGATCAAACACTTGTTTTAAAATGTGAAGTTCAAAATTAAAAGTCGCAGATAGTCATTTTCAACTAACTAACTACTAGATCTACACGTTAATTTTCAAAAGTCAAGAAAATCGAAAATAAAGGCAGGCCTACATGGACATATGCATTTATAAATTATGTGCTGATTTACATACAAAAATGCCAGGGTAGGGCCTCGAAAATCTCAAATTATGCTATATGTACATGTAATTATGAGAGGGGCTTCTCAATTGAATCCTTTAGGGAGTTGTTACCAGTGATATTCAATTCCGTCTGCGCATGGCTAATGAGCCTTCAATGTCGTGGTCAAATAACGGCCATTTATAGATAAATTGTAGTCTATTGTTACTGCTAGCCTTGTAAAATCTGAATGTCCATCTTATTGTTATAACTTTAATTATAAAGATGGCTCTGTTTTGAAACCCTTGTGAATGTACGCTCATGCATTCATCTATCCATATTTTTGCAAAGCGGCACACCCAGTCAAGTCGTCTCTGGATCAGGGGAAATAATTTTTCCTCAATCACGCACCAAATTTTTGTAAGCGGTTCTCTCCCTTAAATATTAGCATATTAAATGTTCCGGCAACCGCAGGCAAAATTATATCATGGTTTTGTAACAGGTTAAACGCCAAGTTAAGGCGATGCATTAAGAAGGTACTTTGATCAGTACCCTAAATAAACAAAATTCTAAAAAACAACAACAAAAAGAAACAACATTGTTTTGAAAACGGGTTTCCTCCAGGATACTCTAGGTCAAGTGCACCGATTAAATGTAAGATTTGAAAACTGTTAAAGGTCATGAATCTATTGTTAGTTAAAACTCTGGAGGTTGAGGCGGAAAATATGTTAGGACTGTTTATTAAAAAAAAAACAACAAAACAAAAAAAACACTTAAAGTCTCATCTATTGGTCTAGCGCCTAAACGCACAGGTGTTTTCACATTAATTACACAAACGCAATACATTTAATTTGTTGAGGGCGTGTGTTCTTTGTTTGGAGGTAAATTTATTCTTGATTGGACAAATAATATGTGGTCTTTATCAACAGGTCGTCTTTATTTACAGGTGGTCGTAAGCTTAGGTTCGACTAGTGTAAATGTTTTAATTTATTCAGAATCGACAAAGGTTCAATACTCAGATTTTGATGATGCGGTACATATTCAGGTGTTATCCCATTCACCCATGGGATATTGATTTATTAAGCATTCAGCTAGGTGGCCTATATTTCTTTGATAAGTGCATCTCAATGAACATTTCTTCAGTTCAAGTTGCTCAATTTTCAAAACGTTTCCTAATTTCTTGAGTTGGATATTGCAATCATAACTGTAAGAAAAAAGACTGGTCAATTTTTGGATGATTTCATTTCACAGGGCATTTATACGGCAATAGTTCAAGATGAATGTTTTTGCCTTTTGGATGAGTTCCCGGCTGAGCCTAAATTGTGTCTGGAATAAATCTTAGTTAAGTGAGATTTGAATTCCATAGGATAAAATAAATTACGTGTACTTTAAGGTAGATTAAAAAACAACAACAACAACAAAACATATCAACATCGAAATGAGTAGGATGTTTCTCACTCGATATAACGATGTTTTGTTATGTTAGAATACGAATGGTTGACTAACATCGACCTTCAGTTTTTAATGAGAGTGCAGGTTACTTCTACTGTATACTTTGAGGGACCTTTGTCCTTCCTGCAGTGGCTGCAGATATGGTGCACAGCGAGATTCTGTCAAAAATAACAGAAAGGTACCAATTGCATTGGCAATTTATGAGTAGAAGGAAAGGTTTTGCCAACTAAAATATGTTTGTAATGGAGAAATCATGGCTTTGTATATATAATTATCTTGAAATCCGGAGCGAGTTATAATCCTTATAACCCTTTCGTCCATCGGTATTTGTCATTGTAGTTTAGTTTTCATATTAAGGCTGTACATGTTCCAGGTGTTAATAATAATTTGATGCAATGAGAAACTTTTCGTCAATTGACCCTAGATGCGGACGCACGGCTAGTTCCGCAGGCATTTTGGACATATTTGAAGACGAAGTAAATAACCCGTTAAAAAGCACCCCTTTTTAACAATAAGATAAAGGGCATAAAGATACAATATATAATGCCATAGACATATGATTGTTAGTGCGACACTTAGTGACTTATTCAAATTATGAGGCACGTCGCTTTAAACAATATATAATTATATTAAATGATATGTTTAGTCAATATTAACTATCGTTTTATTTGATTTTATTTGATTTGAATGAATGATTGATCAATACTTGATTCTTTTAGTTTCATTTTTTGTCGTTTGTACAATTGGTACTTACGGCCTTGGACTTGTGGATTACAAGTCAGTATTGATTGAATTGATTGATTGATAATTGATTGAATTTAGTTTATTTATTTATTTATTTTTGTCGTCTGTACAATTTGGTACTTACGACGGACTTGTTGATTACAAGTAGTGATGAGAATCGGACGGCTGAAGCGGAATCGATTAATCGGTCCGATTCTGATGTCTATCCGATCCGATTAATCGAGTAGAATCGGAATCAGACGTCATAATAGACTTTTATAGTTTACCACTATATAAGTAACAGCAAACCATTCTCATTACTTCTCATATTACTGCTTTAAATGCTTTTGATGAAGAGTTTAATGACACAACTGTTTTTTTTAATATTTTTTAGTATTTTCATACCATGAATAACAAATAAGTAAAGCAAGACACTTAATTTTTTAGTTCAGACATTTTAGCAGATTTTAAATAGGTTTAATTCGAATAATCTTTATTTTTAATTATATCAACTATTATAATGGCTCTTTTAAAAATGTCTCAAACTCGTTTATAACTGGGTGGGATTCCTTTGTTTCTACAGGTCTTAAAAAGATTCTGCATATCAGTGTTAAGGTTTCAAGGTTTTTCTTTACTGGTAAAAAGTCTGACACCTATGCTTCATATTAAAAGCCAAAATATACCCATACATTTGACGATGTGTTTCCGTGACTTTTTAATTCGTTTCACGGACTGATCATTCATTGTGTGCCTTTTTTACTTTTCTGTTATTTAAAAGTAACCCAAGGACGTTTACGGCGAGAAAAGATACACGCTGAACAGTAGGAGACATCAGAAAATTGTCCTCAAATGCGAATTTTATTAAATTACAGAATTAGCGAGTAGAATCGATTCTCTGTAGCCAGAATCGATGTCGCCGACTTTAAAGCTTCGGCGACGATTACTCGATCATCGGCGACAATCGGAACATCACTAATTACAAGTCATTATTGATTGATTTGATATTTGGTTTGATTTGTTTAATTTGATATGATTTGATTTGATTTTATAAATAATGTTTGGAATCACCAACAGTATCCTTTTTTGTCGTTTGTACAATTGGTACTTACGGCCTTGGACTTGTGGATTACAAGTCAATATTGATTGAGTTGAATTGAGTTGAACTGATTGATAATTGATTGATTTTAGTTTATTTTATTTTGTCGTTTGTACAATTGGTACTTACGATCTTAGACTTGATTGCAAGTCAATATTGATTGATTTGAATTGATTTTATAAATAATGTTTGGAATCACCAACAGTTTCATTTTTTGTCGTTTGTACAATTGGTACTACGGCCTTGGACTTGTGGATAACAAGTCAATATTGATTGAGTTGAATTGAGTTGAATTGATTGATAATTGATTGATTTTAGTTTATTTTATTTTGTCGTTTGTACAATTGGTACTTACAATCTTAGACTTGATTGCAAGTCAATATTGATTGATTTGATTTGATATTTCATTGATTGTATGATGATTGATTTATTTAAGTTTAAATCTTTGTCGTTTGTAAAATTGCTACTTACGAAGTTTGACTTGCTTCTTACGAGTCAGTATTGATTGACTGATTGATTGATTGATGATTAATTGATTTAAGTTTAATTCTGTGGTATGTACAGTTGGTACTTGCGGCATTGGAATTGTAAATTACAAGTCAATATTGATGGATTGATTATTTAGGTGATTAATTGACTGACAACTGTTGTGATTGACATCTGATGGATAAATGATTTGGGTTTGGGTATAAGGCCAAACACTCGGATTCTAGTGGTCTGTTTTTACCCGACGGTGTACATTTGTCGCTCGTCGAAATGACATATTTTTGTTAACAATTCAATCTGCTCTGGAATCATTTCAGACGAGCCCGAATTCTATACATGTACTCGACCGTATAAATTGTTTATTAGGCCTGGCATTATTGAAAGTTTATTTAAATTTCTGGAATGCGAACACCATTTTGAAAGTCATGTCAAAAATTTGTATTGTTGGCGTATGCGCAACTGGCGCTCATTGGCAGAAAATTTTTGACATTTAATCCATGAAAATTGGATTGATTAACATTTGATTGATTATTTATTTTATTGATAATTGATTTTATTGACGTTTGATTGGTATTTGATTTAATTGACATTTAATCGATAATTGATTTGATTGATAATTGATTTGAATGACATTTGTTTGATGATAATTGATTATTGATTTGATCGATTATTGAATTGATTGATTAATTATTGGATTAACATTTGATTAATTATTGGATTATCATTTGATTAACTTAACATTGAACTTTGATCAAACTTGAACATTGATGATTATTGTCGACTGCCAGGCCATATTATGCCAAATATTAAACAGTTCTACATGGTTACTATGTTGTTGAATTTATTTCCGAGATAATAAGCATTATCGGCTATAGACGATAATGCCATTTATAGAAGGAATAAATTAATATTGATGCTTTAACAAAGGGACGTAAATCATGATGAATGATTTAGTAATTACATTTGGAGTTATCTTTTGATGACGTATTCTTTGACGTCATCAGCACATGTAAGCTAGGAACGAAAATGGCACCCACCCACCCACCCTTAAATTCATTTTTTGAGTGAACGTGGCTGCTCTCCTTTTTTTTCTGTATTTTTCAGATTCACAGAATCAGCGTCTCCTGTATCAAGCCAATCTAGTTTCTCCGGTTCCAGTTTTGTGTTACGATCCCCATCATGTCAGGCGGTCGACATCACACCACGTCAGACAGTCGGCAGAATATTTGATGCTTTGCATAAGAGACTTTTTGTCGTGTTCGTGGAAAATGTGACAATTCACAAAATCAGCGACACCCGTATCAAGCCAATCTGGTTTCTCCGGTTCTTGATGTGTGTTAAGACCCCCCTCGCGCCAGGCGTTCAACACCACACCACGTCAGGCAGTCGGCAGAATGTTATATGCTATGCATAATAGACTTTTTCGTCATGCTAATGGAAAATTGACAATTCATAAAATCAGCGATACCCGTATCAAGCCAATCTGGTTTCTCCGGTTCTTGATGTGTTTAGACCCCCATCAGGACAGGCGGTCAACACCACACCACGTCAGGCAGTCGACAGAATATTTGATGCTGTGCATAATTGACTTTGAGAATATGAACTTTAAATTTGAACTTATCTTCAGTGATAAATTACAATTTGTCTGTGCACTTATTTCCATATATACTGTTTGGAATCTTCAACAGATATAAGATGAATTCCTTCCCGTTTGTACAATTGGTCCCTACGACATTGACATGTTGATTACAAGTCAATATTGATGAATGCAGAAAATTTTGACATTTAATCCATGAAAATTGGATTGATTAACATTTGATTGATTATTTATTTTATTGATAATTGATTTTATTGACGTTTGATTGGTATTTGATTTAATTGACATTTAATCGATAGATCTACTTGATTTGATTGATAATTGATTTGAATGACATTTGTTTGATGATAATTGATTATTGATTTGATCGATTATTGAATTGATTGATTAATTATTGGATTAACATTTGGTTAATTATTGGATTATCATTTGATTAACTTAACATTGAACTTTGATCAAACTTGAACATTGATGATTATTTTCGACTGCCAGGCCATATTATGCCAAATATTAAACAGTTCTACATGGTTACTATGTTGTTGAATTTATTTCCGAGATAAATAATCCGTATAGCAAACTAGACCTTATCTTGAATGCGTTTTCGGCGAAGCAAGCCATTTTTTCAATATTTTATGATTTTCTGTATTTATCAATTCAACAAACTTAAACATATTTGGTCTTTTCCAGAATCTTTTAGGTATATATTTTACACGCAAGTCATTGAACTTAGCACATTGTAAGACAAAGTGAAACTCATCTTCTAGGCAGTTTAAACAAAGACGTTACAAGCTAGCAGTCCGTTATCACATATTTGCAGGTGTCTTAAGATTCCACTTGATAATATGGAAATGTTTACTATTTACTAGTATTTAGTATTTACATTTCAATTAAGTCTACAACACTTCTGTGCATTCAAGATATTCATTAATATGTTTGTAACAGTTGGATGGAAACGGACATTTACGTAAGGAAGAATTATGACAGGTCATCACTAATGAATTTTCACATGCATGTTGCTATAAATTAATTGCTGTTTTAGGTTATTATCTCGTAGATAAAAGATTTCCAAAGAAATTATAAAATAAGGATCGAGCATAAAAATTTGTCACAAGTGTAACATAATAAGGAACAACATATTATGAACCCAATCATAAAAGAACTGATCTTATGACATAGATTGTTTTGGAGTCAGGCATGGTGCAAGTCTTCTTATTCTGAACTCAGACTTCTTACAAATGAACCCATGGATTAACGACACCTTTTACTAGAATCCACTGAACTTGTACTACTCTAGCGTGTAACTTAATAATGTCCCCTAGCTGATAGATCATCATTAATTCTCAGCAGGTCATTCATTCATCCTCCCAGCAATTTTTCCAGATGTTTGAGGAAAAAACAAGGTATACAAATGTAGTACAAGATGGTAATTGTATTTTCTTTTAATGAAAAATGAACTTCCAGTTTCACAAATTTACAGTAATATTGCATCAAACATAGAACCATAATAGAAAGAAACAGCATTGAAACTGCATGCTTACATCGACGTCGTCATATATCATATTTGGATAAGAGGTCTGCGTTTTCTGGATGAGAACTTCTCTGAAGTCTGAAGTCACCCTTGCCGTCTGATCAGATTTCCATTACTGCCCATGAACAGGTTCAATCAAACCGAGCCTGCATTTTTTCATATTGTCGTGTTCGGTGGCTTTCATAGTTTCCTTTTCAATATTTATACCCCCGCATACGAAGTATAGGGGGTATATAGGAGTCATCATCCGGTTGGTTCGTTGGTTCGTTGGTTCGTTGACCCGGTCTGTCTGTGGCACTTCCAGCGTCAACAGTTTTCAAGATATCGACTTGAAACTTTAAACATATGTTCGTGAGTACATTTGCGCGAACTATTTTTTTCTCATGTGGATCAGTCCATTATTTTTTGGAGGGGAGCATGATTTAACAAAATCTTGTGACGCGAACTACTTCTACAGTTTTTAAGATATTGACTTGAAACTTGATACACATGATCGGCATGAAGTCTAGATGTGCGTGACATATTTTTCGTGTGGATTAGTCCATTATTTTTTGCAGGGGACATGATTAAACAAAATCGTGTTATGCAAACTTCTAAATCTTGTGATGCGAACTACTTCTTCAGTTTTTAAGGTATTGACTTGAAACTTGAAATATATGTTAGGCATGAAGTGTAGATGTGCGTGACATATTTTTCGTGTGGATCAGTCCATTATTTTTGCAGGGACGTGATTTAACAAAATAGTGTTATGCAAACTTCTACACTAACTACTTCAACAGTTTTCAAGATATCGACTTGATACTTTAAACATATGTTCGTGAGTACATTTGCGCAATTTTTTTTTTCTCATCTGGATCAGTCCATTATTTTTCGGAGGGGAGCACAATTTAACAAAATCTTGTGACGCAAACTACTTCTACAGTTTTTAAGATATTGACTTGAAACTTGGTAAATATGTTCAGCATGAAGTGTAGATGTGCATGACATATTTTTCGTGTGGATCAGTCCATTATTTTTGCAGGGGACATGATTTAACAAAATCATGTAAAGCAAAACTTCTACACTTACTACTTCAACAGTTTTCAAGATATCGACTTGATACTTTAAACATATGTTCGTGAGTACATTTGCGCAAATTTTTTTTTCTCATGTGGATCAGTCCATTATTTTTCAGAGGGAGCACGATTTAACAAAATCTTGTGACGCGAACTACTTCTACAGTTTTTTAAGATATTGACTTGAAACTTGATACATATGTTCGGCCTGAAGTGTAGATGTGCGTGACATATTTTTCGTGTGGATCAGTCCATTATTTTTTGCAGGGGACATGATTTAACAAAATCGTGTTATGCAAAATTCTACAGTTTTTAAGATATAAGACTTGAAACTAAAATTGTATGTTCTGCATGAAGTGCGCATGTAAGCGACATATTTTTTTGTGGATCAGTCCATTTTTTTTGGAGGGGAGCATTATTTAACAAAATCTTTTATTTTTAATCTTATGACGCAAACTTCTTCTCCAGCTTTCAAACTTTAAACATACGTTTGTGAGTAGATTTCCATGACATACTTTATTTCATGTGGATCAGTCCATTATTTTTTAGCAGGGGAGTATGGTTCAACAAAACCTTATGACACGAACTACTTCTACAGTTTTTAAGATATTGACTTGAAACTTAATACATTGGTTCGGCATGAAGTGTACATGTGCGTGACATATTTTTCGTGTGGATCAGTCCATTATTTTTTGCAGGGGACATGATTTAACAAAATCGTGTTATGCAAACTTCTACACTTACTTCGTCAACAGTTTTCAAGATATCGACTTGAAACTTTAAACATATGTTCATGAGTACATTTGAGCAAATTTTGTTTTGTCTCATGTGGATCAGTCCATTATTTTTCGGAGGGGAGCATGATTTAACAAAATCTTGTGACGCGAACTACTTCTACAGTTTTTAAGATATTGACTTGAAACTTGATACATATGTAAGGCATGAAGTGTAGATGTGCGTGACATATTTTTCGTGTGGATCAGTCCATTATTTTTGCAGGGGACATGATTTAACAAAATCGTGTTATGCAAACTTCTACACTTACTACGTCAACAGTTTTCAAGATATCGACTCGAAACTTTAAACATATGTTCGTGAGTACATTTGCGCAATTTTTTTTTCTCATGTGGATCAGTCCATTATTTTTCGGAAGGGAGCATGATTCAACAAAATCTTGTAACACGAACTACTTCTACAGTTTTTAAGATATTGACTTGAAACTTGATACATGTGTTCGGCATGAAGTGTAGATGTGAGTGACATATTTTTCGTGTGGATCAGTCCATTATTTTTTGCAGGGGACATGATTAAACAAAATCGTGTTATGCAAACTTCTACACTTACTACGTCAACAGTTTTCAAGATATCGACTTGAAACTTTAAACATATGTTTGTGAGTACATTTGCGCAATTTTTTTTTTCTCATTTGGATCAGTCCATTATTTATCGGAAGGGAGCATGATTCAACAAAATCTTGTGACGCGAACTACCTCTACAGTTTTTAGCTCGACTATTCGAAGAATAGGGGAGCTATCCTACTCGCCCCGGTGTCGGCGTCGGCGTCGGCATCGGCGTCGGCATCGGCGTCGGCGTCCGTTAAACAAAAAATGCACTTTGGTCCATTACTTGAAAACTATTTATGATATCAACTTGAAACTTGGAATATATATTCACCATCAAATTCTACATCATTACCAACAACACCCATAACTCTGCTACAAATATTTTTCAAGTTATGCCCCTTTTTCACTTAAATTTTGCGTTAAAGAAAATATGCACTTTGGTCCATAACTTATAAACTACTTGAGATATCAACTTGAAACTTGGAATATATATTCACCATCAAATTCTACATCATTACCAACAAGACCCATAACTCTGCTGTCAATATATTTCAAGTTATGCCCCTTTTTTCTTATATTTTGTGTTAAGCAAAATATGCATTTTGCCCCTAACTTTAAAACTACTTGAGATATTTCCTTGAAACTTGAAATATATTTTCACCATCAAAATCTACATCATAACCAACAAGACCCATAACCCTTCTTCCAATATTTTTCAAATTATGCCCCTTTTTCGCTTACATTTTGTGTTAAGCAAAATATACAGTCGGCCCTTAACTTCGTTATGAATGGAGGGATTTCAAAATAACTTGGCACAAATGTTCACCATGACAAGGCGGTGTGTCACGTACAATACCCATGCCTGTAGGTCCAAGGTCAAGGTCACTGTAACTAAAAATAGAATTTTCTTGCAAAATCGTGTCCGCTCTGTAACTTTGTTATTTCTTATTGGGTTTTCAAATAACTTGGTATAATTGTTCACCATATCAAGACGGTGTGTCATGTACATGCCCAAGCCTGTAGGTCAATGGTCAAGGTCACTGTTACTAAAAATAGAATTTTCTTGTCTAGGCTGTTACTTTGTTATGAATGGAGGGATTTCAAAATATCTTGGCACAAATGTTCACCATGACAAGGCGGTGTGTCCGCACAATACCCATGCCTGTAGATCCAAGGTCAAGGTCACTGTTACTAAAAATAGAATTTTCTTGTGCAGGCTGTAACTTTGTTATGAATGGAAGGATTTCAAAATAACTTGACACAAATGTTCACCATGACAGGGCGGTGTGTCACGTACCATACCCAAGCCTGAAGGTCCAAGGTCAAGGTCACTGTTACTAAAAATAGAATTTTCTTGTCCAGGCTGTAACTTCATTATAAATGGAGGGATTTCAAAAAAACTTGACACAAATGTTCACCATGAAAGGGCAGCGTATCGCGTATTATTCCCATCATTGCACTTGAGTGTCTGAAAATGATGCATAGCGGGGCATCCGTGTCCTATGGACACATTTCTAGTTTCACTTATATTTTCACTTAAGTGCACTTCATCGATAACTTTGCAAATACTTAAGGTATCAACTTCAAACTACCATTATATTTTCATTTCAGTTCTTTTTCTGTAACATTACTGAAGTGATTGATATTTGACTAAAAGTAAATGTCTCTAATAAAAAATTACTAACAAGTTTTCTAACAAATTCAGAAATATTTCATAGTTATTTCCCTATTCAGTTTAATATTTATGGTACATTTAGGAATTATTTCTGTTATTTGAAAAGAATTTCTCCCGTACCATTCACTTGTTAATAATTTTCCTGATTGCACATGAATGTATGGCCATAGTTGTTATTGTTTTAATCTTCAAATTGCATTTGTTTCAAATGATTCGAATAGTCGAGCATGCTGTCTCCTCTGACAGCTCTTGTTAAGATGTTGACTTGAAACTTTATACATGTGTTCGGCATGAAGTGTAGATGTGCATGACATATTTTTCGTGTGGATCAGTCCATTATTTATTGCAGGAGACATGATTTAACAAAATTGTGTGATGCAAACTTCTACAGTTTTCAAGATATAAGACTTTAAACTAAAATTGTATGTTCTGCATGAAGTGCTCATGTAAGCGACATATTTTTTGTGGATCAGTCCATTATTTTTTGGAGGGGAGCATTATTAAACAAAATCTTTTATTTAAAATCTTATGACGCAAACTACTCTCCAGTTTTCAAACTTTAAACATACGTTTGTGAGTAGATTTCCATGACATACTTTGTTTCATGTGGATCAGTCCATTATTTTTTAAGCAGGGGAGTATGATTCAACAAAATCTTGTGACGCGAACTACTACTACAGTTTTTAAGATATTGACTTGAAACTTTAAACATATGTTCGGCCTGAAGTGTAGATGTGCGTGACATATTTTTCGTGTGGATCAGTCCATTATTTTTTGCAGGGAACATGATTTAACAAAATCGTGTTATGCAAACTTCTACAGTTTTCAAGATATCGACTTTAAACCAAAATTGTATGTTCTGCATGAAGTGTGTATGTAAGCAACATATTTTTGTGTGGATCAGTCCATTATTTTTTACAGGTGAGCATTATTTAACAAAATCTTTTATTTAAAATCTTATGATGCAAACTACTTAAACATAAGTTTGTGAGTAGATTTCCATGACATACTTTGTTTTATGTGGATCAGTCCATTATTTTTTAGCAGGGGAGTATGATTCAACAAAATCTTGTGACACGAACTACTTCTACAGTTTTTAAGATATTGACTTGAAACTTTAAACATATGTTCGGCCTGAAGTGTACATGTGCGTGACATAATTTTTGTGTGGATCAGTTCATTCTTTTTTGCAGGGGACATGATTTAACAAAATTGTGTTATGCAAACTTCTACAGTTTTCAAGATATCGACTTGAAACTGAAATCATATGTTCTGAATGAAGTGCGCATGTTAGTGACATATTTTTTATGGATCAGTCCATTTTTGGTTGGAGGGGAGCATTATTTAACAAAATCTTATGACACAAACTACTTCTCAAGTTTTCAAACTTTTAACATACGTTCGTGATTAGATTTGCATGACATATTTTTTTTTCATTTGGATCAGTCCATTATTTTTTAGAAGGGGAGCACGATTCAACAAAACCTTGTGACGTCAACTACTTTTACAGTTTTGTTTACACCGGTGAAAACCCAAGTCGCTATTTTTAAACACAACTTTTGCAACAAATTTTCAGGATTTCAATTATTTTTCAACTTTCACCCATGAAAGATGCAAACATCATTTCTTCATTATACTCTGACAAAGCAGTATTGCGGGGGTATTAATCACCTTCAGTGATAGCTCTAGTTTAAATTGTTTACTTATTTAAACTGAATCACTTTTTATGCCAAAAAAATCGATATATTCCTCCAGAATACATTTTTAAACAGAGAAATAGATATTTTCGCGTCAATGTCTAAATGGTTATCAACAGCCACTTTGAAGACCGTAGTTTGGAAATGTTCAAACCCCCAAAAAATAAAATATTTTTGCCAAATCTAATATCTAACCCTGATGCTTTTTTCTTATAAAACATATTTCAAATCATTCCTATATAATGGAATCTAGAATTAAGTAACCCACGGGCCCCGGCCAATATTGACCCTGGGGCAATGATAATGAACAAAACTTGGAAAAGGTATACTAAACAATGCAGCACACCAAATACTAGTATCTAAGCTCTATCCATCCTGGTTTCTGATAACACTACCTAAAAATCCTCTATATTAATATATAAAATTTAGTGATCCCCGGGATACAGCAAAGATTGACCAGTGGATTTGAACAATCTTGGAAAAGCTTTACTAGAAAATGCCATGCATCAGATATCTAAGCTATGTGCCTCGTATTTTCTGACAAGAAGATTTTTAAAGTTATTCTCAAATAAGTCTATTTAAAACAAGTAACTCCTAGGGTGTGACTAATATTGACGATGGGGTAGTAATTTGAACAATATTTGTAGTCTATAGTGACCCCTGGGCGTTGCGAGTATTGAGCCATTATTCGAATAACACTAATTGACAAGAAATGCATTACTGAACTTGATTCCGAGCCGTATTCTACTATTAATTTAGTTCAAACTTATGTTTATTGACTTTAGACATAGTTTTTTTTTAAATATTTATCACTGCAAGGTTACCACATTTTAATAATTTAAGCACATACATTGATAACTACGATTGGAACGAACCATTTCACCTTGTACACGTCCTCTCCATAACAATTCTAAATAAGTACAATTTAAATGCCATAATAAATTGAAATTATATGAATTCTTCCTATCGAATGTATTTTTAAATAAAACATTTTTTCTTGTACTGAGATCATAGGTAATGGTAAATGTCACGAGTTACAGGAAAACGAGATAAGACAGAGAATGTTTGTGGAGTTACAGGAAAACGATCAGGAAAGACAGAGGATGTTTGTGGATATCAGCTTTTTTACAATCTCTATATATCTTAAAATGATTGCTTAATTATATAATGGCTGATGAACAGCATCAAACATTATGAAATTCATAAATATGTGCGTTGGTGATATATCCGAAGTTTAGGTAGCTATAAAATGCAGAAAAGAATCTTGATTCTTCTTTTTAGGTTTACACTGCCTGAACTCCAATATTATAAAAATAGATGAAAATGGAACTTTGAAAGCCACCGAACACGACAAACATGAACATATTGCAGAATCGATTTCGGATTGAAAAGTTCTTTTAAGGTTATGTTTTCTGCTTATACATTTAGAACTGGTTCCGAGACGCGTTTTTTGTTTGTTCTTAAATTCTGATATACGTATATAAAGTTAAGGCCACTTGGCCGCCAACTTCAGAAAAAATCATAAAATTTAAAAGCTAGTTCACATTGGCAAGTTTAGACTGCTTTGTCGCCAACTTCACAAATTATGAATTTTAAAATTAGTTCCTCTTGATTTTTGTAACCTGCAATTTGCATCTAATGCATTGAGAAATTAATTCAGATTCGTAATTGAATTTAAGTATAAATTTTGATAAACATGGAGTTTATGTCGATAAGCGAGGCCTCCAACTTCACCCTGCTAGGCCGCTAGGCCCTCAAGCCAGGCATGTACCCTGCAGTGAACATGAAATGCATTTATAAATTGATTCAGAGCTTTTATTTCATTTCATTTTATTATTATAAATGTTTATTCATTAAACCTTTAGGCCGCCAACTTCACAAAATTATGAAATCATAAAATGAGTTCTTCTTCATTTTATCGGGTTTTGTACGCTGCAGTGTACGTGAAATGCCTTTTGAATTTGATTTAAAGCCTTTATTTTATTCAATTATAAACTTTTATTCATCAGACATTTAGGCCGCCAGGCCGCCAAATTCACGTCGCTAGGACTCTACGCCGCTAGACCGCCAACTTTAGGCCGCTAGGCCGCAAAGTTCACAGATCTTCTGAATTCTTAGCGGTTTTTGATTATTCAAATAAAAATATCTGACACCTATCTTTATTTCATAAATGTTATTTGTAAAGAAGATTTGCTTATTGTTGAATTGTTTCCGGCGAATTACTTTTGGATTATAAATCTTTCTTCAATATTTTTAATAAAGGTAACCATTGTGTTGATAACATGATAATTCTGTCAAAACATGAAATTTATAAAATTAGGTTTATTAACCAATAGGGTCTCCTTAGTGACCGGCACATGCATATAATGAACAAATAAAGATTCTAAGATATACATGAACAATTACAAACTATGTGCATGCGGAATCTCGTGTGTGACAAATTCTTTCGAACTATTTTGTTAATTTTATAATAACTTGGACACTGTTACTTTCTAGACAAAAAGAAAATACAATTTATACAAGAAGAGGCGTTTTATTGTTTATTCTCTTATTTAACTCAACCTGTGACTAACATGCGATTGTGATGTGACGAAGAATTTAGCTTCGATACAGTGGATATGCGATCTTGTTTCAAATACTTAAAGCCCCAGCCCTCAACTTAAGTAAGAGTATACTATTGAAAAATCATATTTGTCCATATAGACACCTATATATAAACTCTCTAACAGAACAGAAAAGGTCCGATCGAATTCTTTCTTATAGACGGGATTTTCAATGATATTGTTAAATTATCGTTAACGAACTTTTAAGAAGCTAAATATAATTGAGGTATATTTAGCACTGATATTTGACGAAGAGACCACTTCATGAGCGATCTCGATTTCTCTGACGTTTCGGAAATCCTACTTTCGCTTTAAGTCGCGCGGACCAAATTTATTTCAGTAAATTAAAATATTATTAGCCCGAACCAATGCTGCAAATTAGTGCCTACAGTTCCAAATACATGTAGTATTTCATACAAGAACGGGTTGTATTGAAGTAATGCCGCTTTAAATTGCTTATGTCGTTTACCAATATATTTTTAACTTAACATCTATTTGTGTAAAGTGTTAGAGTTCGAAATTAACAATCAAATGTATGCATCCACAAAACCATGGTACATGTACTAGTGTTGTACCATTCGCGGAATAGGAAAGTGCTCTTATAGAATAAAGTAAATATGTTAAACATGTATAACAATATAAACTCAATGCAATACATAGTAAAATCGTGTCAAGATTGTCGTTTTATTCACATGAAAATCTTTATCGGTTTAGCTTATTCACAGTCATATGTCCACGTCCAGGAAACAGTCATGTTTCATCGCATCACACTAAACCTAACATTTGTGGGACATTTAATACCACCTGGCGACATGTACTCGATAGTAAGATAGTAAGATTAAAGATCTAAAAATTGTAAGGCGGGGCTATAACGTAGGCGCTCAAGTATTGTAATTTGGTATGTCAATCACGGTCAAGTATTGGGAAATAGCGTTTTCGTTTTGTTAGCCGTTCTGTTATTGGCTAGAAAATTTACATGCAATGGGTCAAAAATAATATAGGTGCACCTTTACTTTTTTATAGGTGCACCTATATTTATAATGCACCTATACCTTGAAATGGAGTTGCACCTATATTTATAGGTGCACCTATACCTTGAAATGGAGGTGCACCTATAAATTATAGGTGCACCTATAAAAAGTATAGGTGCACCTATAAAAAGGGAAATGCACCTATATTTGAAATCTTTTGACCCAAAGTATTCACAAGTATTCCTTCTCAGCCGGAAAATTACTTCAAATGGTGGTGATCTTATAGTTTATTCTAAACGCTCGCCATTTACATAAAAATGTTATTGCTTCTGTTGTCTTCTTTACTGTACCTGTTAAAATAATGCTATTGTTTTAGCATTGACTTAAGACCGAACAAGATCAGTGTCACATTGTGTGTATATGGGGTCAGACATTAGGGTTAGGGGTTTCGCAGGGAATGTTTTACACGTTTAAGCTCAATTTTGATTTCCTTCATCGGTACGTTCATGTAACTCTCAGTAAAAGACGATCTATTTATTAACGAATAACAAAACTATGTAAGCTTCGTTTTAACAGGGGAAAAAGAAAAATATTTAAAATATAAAGGTGATTGAGCTTCATTTACAAGATAACGAAACCATTATTCAATAAGAAACCTGAGATATAAACATTTATTTTTGCAAGTTTGCGTTTCAGACAAATATTTACCAATGGCGAAACAGTAACTGTCTTATTTGCGTTTATATATCGAAGCCACCAGTCAGCCAGCGAAGACTACAGAATTTCCATATTTTATCAATCATGTAAAGGGTATAACGTGGAAGTATTCTACGTGAGTGATAAGAAATTTTCGGCAAAGTCGGGATACATTATGGCTGAGACGGGACTGGTTAGTTCGCGCCGCTCCCCGGTAAATCAAAGTCGACCAGCATATACGTGCTTGAGAAGACAGACATTGCTACTCCAGCTTTTTAAGAGATCAGTTTATAAATTGCCACAAGGATAGCTTTTGAAAAAGCTAGTAGACGGCTCGCTTAGCATATTGGATTGAAGCAGATGAGATTATATGTTAATGCATTAAAGTTTTTGAATGGAAAATGAAATAATTTTGTGGCGTACAACATGAGATCCACATATGATGTCTTCATTTACACCAATAGACCTTTAACAGAGTTTTCTTTCATACACACACAGAGAAAACACTTACAGCAATTCAACCATACAACGAAAATTTACAGACATAATATATGTTTTAATCTTAGATGACCTTTTATTATTAAAGATTTAAGGAGATATTTTACTTAAAATTTTAATATCCTTTAATACTGTGGACTACTGTGTGTGAGTCTAAAACTAGGGTCGAAACATTCTAGGGACGAATATCACAGAAAACGTTTGACTGTTTCACCTCGCATATCTTTACTTCAGTAGAAAAGTCACAGTAGTTAACTGGCAGATATAGCCGCAAGACAATCCTTAGCGAGTTTAAGCTATATATTCTTAATGTTTAAGTATATGTGGTGTTCCGCACGATTATAGGTAAAGTACATGCTGCTGGAGATTAACAACTTAACACCAGTAAGTATTATTTAAAAGATACAATGGATATCGTATTATAAGATGTCTGTTGAACTTATCTCAACATGATTGCAAATAAAAATTTGGTGCAACTTTACCTTGTTACTGATTAACTGTCGTACATTATGTTTGAAGTACCAACTATACTGAAATTTGTTCAATTTTGAGTTGCCAAAATTCTGCACAATATTTACCATATCCTGTCCTTAAGTGCGATGTTTACACATTCTAGTTGCTTTGTTTTAATAAAGTATAAGCTGTATACGACTGAGTAAGAGTCTAGGGACATGTCCTGCTATTTAATAGTCCAATGATATTAAAGAACTGAAAAGGGGTATTCCCACACTGATTTCCTTCATCAATTAAAGAATCAATAGAGAAAGCGAGAACCACGAACTTCCGTTCAAACGGCTTAACTTGGTTTTCTTCGCTGTTTTCATTGTGAATTCCTACCGTATGTCCGGCCGCCCGTGGGAAACAGCCAATATTAAGTTCATGCTATAGTCCACAGACCAGGTCGAAGATAATGAATTCCATGAAACACAATTATTCAAAGTATTCTAAAGTTTAAACTGATATTGTTATTCACGTAAGCTTTCTATCCAAAAGTTCAAACGGCATCTGTGTTTATCTGCATTATCTGAGATAA
Organism: Corbicula japonica; assembly: GCA_038501625.1. Classification (NCBI taxonomy): domain Eukaryota; kingdom Metazoa; phylum Mollusca; class Bivalvia; order Venerida; family Cyrenidae; genus Corbicula; species Corbicula japonica. Next base: position 202,917 of record JAZAYU010000204.1, read on the forward strand.
ATTTGAACTAGCAGTCAAAATATTTAAACGAAAAGGCACGTGCAAAATGCATTCTTTGTTGTCAGCTTGTAAAACAAATACATGCACTGGTTCTTTACCAGCACTACCTTGTGTACCGTATTATTCGTTTTGCTGAATGAAGAGCCCGGGATTGTCACTTGGAATTTTCAATATATGAGAACTTTTTCTCTTCATCCGAGGGCCTCTTGTTGCAGGGATAACATGTCAAGAAAAGAAACGAATGCAATTTCGTCCCTATATCTTGATTGTTAGAGCCTATATCATGTTTGATAAAGGTGGACTAGTGCCGGACCGGGACCAAAGTGCGAAACTGTACCCTGCCCACTAAGTTAACCCCCTGTGCGTTTTTGAATAGATGGAATGCAGATATTCGCACTAATATATTGTTGTCTAGGAATTAAGATGATAGAAATAATATTAAATGTGCATTAAATATTGGGAATTTGAGCCCTATGGGAATCAGAAATACTTTGGTTTATCCTACATAAAGTTCCATATTAAAGCCATTTGAAAGGAACATAACGACATAGGAGTTATCATTCCTGTTATCACTGGCTTTGTTCATGCAGATAATGTATTCAAGCAATTAAGATAATAAAGCAAGAACTTTCAAACTTATAGCCAACATAATGTTTCATGTTAAAGTCTTCTAAATGGGGCATAACTCAAAAATATTGAAACAGGGGTTATCGATATTGTTGTCAGAGATGGCTATGTTTATGCAAATGATAATATATTTCAAGTATTATGTTGATAGGAAAAGGACTTTCAATGTTTTAGGCACATTAAGTTCGATATTAAAGTTATTTGAAAGGGGCATAACAAAAATAATATAACAAGAGTGATCATTTTTGTTGTCGGAGATGGCTCTATTCATGCAGATGATATATTCTAATTATTAAGTTACTAGGTCAAATACTTACAAACTTATGGGCAACATTAAGTTTCTCATTTCAGTTTAGGGGCTAAAGGACAACGATGCCGCCAACACAGCCGCCTACGACGCCGCCGCCGGCGGACAATAGGATCCATACGTGTCTACATGCTATTGTAAGTGACTGAATAATAAGCACTGTCATACAATAATTTAATCATAATTAAAAATCGAAACAAACGTGTGTGACGAGAGCAAGCATGTATATTTCACTGCGGAAATTCTAAATAAATACCAACATTCCAACGAATTTTTTCTAGAGAAGTTTAAACTTTGGAGCCGTCTTTTTGTTAAAATAGCATGCTAGTGACCGATTAGCTTTTTGGAAAGGTAAAACTTGTTAATAATGATATTATGTTGAAAACCTGAACGATTTACTTAACGTGAATATCATTTTTCCGTTGGTTTTCGGGCTTCACACACACAAACTCGAAGAAACGTGGTGTATTGCTGTTTCAACGATCACTAACTACAGTTTAGTTTTTCCTATATTGCTCAAACTTGGTGTGAATGTAAGTCAAGTAGATGACCGCTTTGATCTGAATAGGTCAGAGGTCAAGGTCTGGGTGACCGTTAGCGTAAAAACATTTTCTGATATTTAAATAGAGAACGACGGTGCCTAGTTTCCTTAAAGTCGAACCAGTATACATTAGTAGCAGGTTGTACGGTAATGTTATTTTGGAAATCGCTGAGGTGTAAGGGAAGAATCCCCTTCATGTATCGAAGTCTTATTTCTATAAATGATAAAGACATCCTTTACCTGATTTTCTTTGATGCTAACTTGAAAGATATTTAATTTCGTTCGATGCGTAAATTATCTTAAATATAAATATATTTTGATTGAAAAGATATAAAGGAACTTTGAAAGCTATCGGCAAAATATTGTCGGCTCTGTTTGGTTGAGTCTGTTCATGAGCAGTAATGGAAATGTATATCACTGTTCAGGCCGCTTAATCCCTGTTAAATGAAAATCATTAACACAAACACAAGCATCGTGCAGCTGTTAGTGCTCAACGGCCATCAATGGGCTATGCTAACAACAACAGCACTGATTGAATGTACGGGAGACCCTCTAATTCATCGGCGTATCTTTATTTGAGTAACTTGATAACAAGTTGAACTTATTAAAAAATGAAATTTAACCTATAGTTTTGTATGGAAGCGAAATATGAGGATATAGAAATGTTGAAAAAAAAATAGAAAGAGTACCGCTGAAATTTACTAAATATTTGTTCACCGTGATGAATCAAATAGTACTATTCATGAACATTTTCAAAACGTGCGTTTGTGCTGGGAGAGAAAAAAGGAAAATTGAAAAATTTTTCATGATATTCTTTTTTGTTTTCTAAAAATGTAAAGGTAAAGGTATGAGTTTATAGCCTGAAATTATTGAACATATTCAGCCGATACTCATTTTTTAACTCCTGATCACTGGGTACAAGTCGTCTGTTAATAGTCGGCGCCGAAGGCTGCCACAAAACATCGGCTAATATTTCTCACAGGTACCCATTTACATATCTGGGTGGAGAGAAGAAATGAAGGCTTTATTATCAAGGAAATAAGCGATCGGACTGAAGCTCGAACCCGGGACTTTTCGATCCCTAAGCAAGCGCTCTACCAGTTGATTACCGCTGCCTAAAAATTGTTTTGCACGGAATGTGCGCTAATGAAAGCTTTCAATCGAAAATCTGTTGTTGCTGAGAATGGCGAAATAAGTCCTGAAACGGAAAGTCATAAAAGTGTTTTGGTGCGGACTAATTTAACGAGCACAGTTTACGTACAACCCTCATTTTGCTTCTTCTTGGCACAAACGTGTGCTGTTGAAGTGAAGTGCGGATAGACTTTTTACAGCCTAAATAGCTCTTTAAAAGATATTGAAAAAAAGTATTTTCTTCCAACTATTTTACTGTTATTCATTATTTCCATAAGAAACGTTCATTAATGAAAAATAATGCTTTATAATATCATGCTTCGACACACAAAAAATACTCTAAGGTTTGTGAACGTTCGCAGAAAAGGTTTGCCAGAAGGCAACAAAAAGTTTAACAAATACGAATATTTCTTGCAGATTTCTTACCTTATGCATGGGATGCATATCCTGTTAAAAATTTAACTATGAACATACAAATGGCAAAGGAGTTGAATTTCTAGCTTTTGTTATTCTCTAAGATAATAATTGTTTAAACCTTTTCCAGTTTACTGATTTCTTCATAACTGAATATTTTTAAAGCCATATGTAAACATGAGGAGTACGGTGTGGTCGAACAATTTGTTCAGACTCTGCACAGAATACCGCCTCATTATATGCTGTTTAACTCAGATGAGTCTCATTCATAAGGGCACTTGCTAGTAATTAATGGTAATTCTCTTTTTCTCTCCAATTGTTAATTGTATTTTATTGCAATTTGGATACTAAATATCACAAGGAAAGAACCCTGGTGAACCTCCATTTGTCACACTAAACGACGAAAATTGTTCAATACTGCTAGTAAATATTTGGCTGGTTGGAGAAATATCCAACACTAGAAAAGCAATTTATTATTCGTATACTGAAATTTGGTAAAAGGCGATTTAAGATATGCTAATTCAAGTGTTTATATAATATAAAAAAGCAGTTTCCAATCAACCTAAAAATGCAATAATTTAATGAATAGAAAGTGTATGTAATATCAATTCTTTATTACACCGTTTTATAGCAGTACGTGGAAGACATTTACATATTAATAAACTTAAATTGGTTTTATTTGCATATTTCCGACAATGACCACGCATTTTGGCTGTAATTCAATGATTCTTATGCCAGCGAAGGAAGTAAATACGCATGCAGGCAGTGATGCCTAAATATTTAGTGACAAAATTAATATTAGATCATAAGACAGTTTTAATATAATATTTATATCATACCATAAGTTTATTCAGCATAAAACATTATACAATGCTTGTAGCCTACATGTACAATATTGCAAAAGAATGTGAAACAATGGTGAAGACAGCTTAATGTTTACGAAATGTAAGAAAGTACATAAAGTGAAATGTCGTGGAAAATATTATAATGTAACACGAATATCATTAACAGAGGCAGGAAATACCTTAAGACACAAAAATGTGGTATATATTTACTTGACAATTATCAATTTGTACTGCTATTAGCGCTCCCTAATAAATATCATCTAATTTCAATGTTGATACCAACTATTTAGGCATTAAGAAAAACAGTTTATGAAAATTCACCGAAAACACTTTCTTTTGGTATAGAGGGTGTTAGCGGCTAATTTGTGACCGCATGAATGAACGTGCAGGTTTGACAATAATGCCGTGCTATTTAACGACATAAAGTATTGTAAGTATTTTACAAGTAATTACCAGTTGACCCATTTTCATAACCTTTGTTGTTAACTGTTAAACATTTAAAAAACAAGTCCAGTATGCAACAAAGTTAACCAAAGATTTAACGAATAGCAAATCACCGCAGTTTCTGACAAACTGTAGCCTTTACTGTACATTCCTTCGATTTAACCGAGTGGCAAACTTCTTCTATTACATGAGACCAATTAGTCATGACTAACATCCTCACCAATATTATTTGTTAATAAATAAGTCAGATTAGATATTGTCCCCGATTTTCGTACGAGGGCATCGTATTGGCCCACGGTCGAAGGCCAAGGGCCAATACGACTGACCCGATGACAAATTACAGGGCCAATATCAAATCACTTGTTTTTTGACAATTTTATTAAGGTAGTTCGCGCCAATGGCCGAAAAACGACGTCAAAAAAATGAAAATTAAAATAGACACATGAAACTTTGCATAAAGTCGTAAAAATCATTTTCCTGTTGCCTGGTTACCAAATTTTGGGAATGACGTCACGCCCTTTCGAATCAGACTCGCCACCTGGCGGTAGCTGCCTTTAAACGCAAGAGTTTCGCTGTAACGCGAATAACTTTGCAAACAATGGCGTTAAATCTTTTGCAAAAAGTGTTTTCGATAGAGAAACTAATTGCCTTTGTTTTCGTTATAAAATTCAAGTAAAGGTTTTCTTCACGGACATTTAAAACGACGTCAAACATTGAAAAGTCGACATTATACGCTAAAAGATTGGAGAGCGATCTAAACGTAAGCTAATTTTTCTCGAAAACGGTGTGGTAGAAGTTTTTCATTCTTTCAAAAAATGTTTTTAAACGTATATGAAATCGAATTAAAAAATAAAAACGATAGGTCATCGGTCTAGATTTTATATAATGTTTCGTTAAAAATACGCAGCACGTCGCAAAAAATAACGTTTTTACCGCGACGTTCAGAAATTCCAACTAAATGTTGTTTCATGTAAAAGTATTGAGTCAGTCATATATACACCTCAAAATCATTTAAGGTCCATTATATACTGATGTTTTTTTTTAAATTACGTAGTGATAATCTTTTGAATGTTTCTTTAAAATGTTGATTTATAAGCAAGTCATATAGCGTATAAAATGTGCGATCTTATTAGATCTAAACGTATTTTAGCCCGCTTTTTTTTCAATAAAATCATTCAATAATGATGGTCCTTTTTGAAGTGTTGTTATGAATTTTAAATTTAAGCGCTTACAATTGAAATAAAACTATTGATCGCACGGGGGATAAATCAAAATTATTGTTGAAAGCATTATTTTTCAAGTTATGAATTCCAAATTTTGAAATTTAAATGTTTCAATACTCCTAAACTTCTTAAATTTGATTTATATTTAATGCGAATAAAACTCATTTGCATTTAACGGTTTGTGGTTCTTCCAGTTGACATTTTGAAACCACTTAAACAAACAAACAAGACAAATGGGGTGGGGGACTATGAACTTTATTCATAATTATGTTCCAATACTTAAATTATTAAAACAAACGTGCTCATATACTGTGGTATCATTATATTCCACACATGTTAAAATAAGCTTATTTCGCGCTAGGATAAATGAGCGAATTTAAACCCCTACAAAAATATAATATTTAATATATATCTAAAAAAATTAAATCATTTGATGGATAGACGATTTAATGAACCACTCTGGGAGCGTTTTGATGTCACAAAGGTAGCACGAAGATAAATCCGTGAATCACGAAATATTAATAAATTATCTATATGTTTTATATGTGACTTGAACTTTTCTTCAGTTATCAGTATTCAAGCCTGCTTATGATGTATAATGAAACTTTTCCGTGAAGTAGCATTTGAACATGCTGCGGCTGTTCATCATGTCTTTTTTTTTCAACACTACGGTATGGAGAACATAAAAGAAGACAGTAGATAAGTAGACAAGTCAGTGTACAAATAAATAGTATCATATCCGCTCGCTACAGGCATGCCTTTCCAATGTAAATAAATAGATTCTGTGCTTGTGCGGGTCCCCATCTACCTTTGTAGATAGAATAGAGAATTAAATTTTGGTTAATTCTGCGTTAGATTTAACACGGCCTGAGCGATAGTATTTGTGAGCGCTTAAATTTGAAATCTTAAATTTAAAATTCATAAATATTCTTTTAAATAGGAACATCAGAATTAATTGACTTACAAAAAAGTGTTGGAGATACGTTCAGATCTAAATTAAATATGATCGTTTATTTAATACGCTGTATTGCTTGTTAAAGAAACAAAATTTTAAAGTAATATTTAAAAATGAACCACTACGCATATTTAAAAATAAACATCCGTTTTAGTGAACCTAAATTTTTTTTAAAGAAAATATGCCGTGGACAACTGTCTCAATATGCATACATGAAACAAACATTTACTAGTTGGAATTTCTGAACGTCGCGGAAAAAACGTTATTTTTTGGCGACGTACTGCGTATTTTTAACGAAAAAATATAGAAAATCTAGACCGATGACCTATCGTTTTTATTTTTTAATTCGATTTCGTATACGTTCAACAAAATTTTGTGAAAGACTGAAAAACTTCTACCACACCGTTTTCGAGAAAAATTAGCTTAAGTTAAGATCGCGCTCCAATTTTTAAGCGTAAAATGTCGACTTTTCGGTGTTTGATGTCGTTTTAAATGTCCGTGAAGTAAACCATTATTTGAATTTTATAACGAAAACGTATGCAATTAGTTTCTCTATCGGAAACACTTTTTGCAAAAGATTAAACGCCATTGTTTGCAAAGTTATTCACGTTACAGTGGAACGCTTGCGTTTAAAGACAGCTACCGCCAGGTGGCGCGTCTGATTCGAAAGGGCGCGACGTCATTCCCAAAATTCGGTAACCAGGCAACAGGAAAATGATTTTTACGATGTTATTCATAGTTTCAAGTGTCTATTTTAATTTTCATTTTTTGACGTCGTTTTTCGGCCATGGGCGCGAACTACCTTAAATAACCACAAGTACTTATAACTCTCGCTTCGCAGAGTCCCTGGCCGGGAAGTGATATAGATATTGGACCGTTTATTTGAATAATAAAAACTGTACTTAAATGATTGTTGAGATTACTTGGATTTGCAATCTGTTAACCATTACACGTTGATATATTGTCATAGGTCCCAAGATTATCAAACAGAGAACGGAGACCACAATAATATTATAATTATTTAAATCTCGAGGAACTAATTTGCTGCAAAATGAAACTTGTCTCAGAATTGAAATGAAACTGGTTTGGTATTGAAGCCGGCTTATTGCTGATGAACCCTCGCTTCTATCCAGCATCTTTGTAATACAGTGTTGTACATTGTAAATATTTTGGATAGAAGGTTTGGTAATGAACCACGATTGTTGTTCTGTTCCAGGCAAAACTGTTTGTCCTCTCATAACAATTTGACGACATTGATAAACTTCGTCCAAATAAGAAACACAAAACCTTTTTTCTTTTATTTTCCCAGGAGTAGTATAGTGAACATAAAAAAATATATTTTTTCACATTTGCAAAAGAACTTCTAAAATGCCAGCATTTCGTCTGGCTTATATGTGTATAAAACGATATTATCTGAATCAGAATAATTGTCTAACAGTTGAATTAATCGGGTAGTGAGCAGCACGATGTAATACCCTACATCTCACACACATCTGTAATGGACCCTTCATATGCTGAGCAAGTGCAAGATTAGACCCCAATTCAACCATACAGTGACTCTAACCACAAACCTATGCAGGAAAAGGATTTACATCACTGCATTTAATACAAGTTAGATTAAATAGAACCCCCTAATGTTATAAAGGGGGCCTGGTATAAACTAAAGCTTTCCATCAGTCAGTTTCTCAAAGTAGGCATTATTTAACACAATCAGACAACCCGAATCAGAGAACTGGTTCCATTCTGAGCTGTCTAATATTGGAACCAGTACAATACTTTGCACAATAATGTTTCATTAAGATCGTTCAGTAAATGTGGAGTGGTGGAACAACACCATGTGCTCAGTCACAGACTGGAGGGGCATTTACTGGGAATAACAAACAAAATATCAGGATAACAAACCATTATAATAGTAGTAGTGTATTACTGTACACCTTTTATATAAAGATGTTAATGGGCTAAGCAACAATGGTTCTAATTTATTGCCAGTCAGTGCGGCAACTCTCTTTATAATTTTCAATAAAAATGAACTTAATTTACGTGTAAGGATTTCATAAATAACCAGTCTTTAAAACTTAAAACGCACGCAGCCTTTTGATGTGTTTTAAAATGGCAACTTCAATGTGTCAAATATTAGTCCCCCTACAATAAAATTATCCCTTTACACCATTATAAACCTGCTGTATCACATGTGTGAACAGTGTAGATCAAGACTAGCAGTGTCTGATCAGGATCTGCAGCGGTCCCTTTTAAATTCATAAGGTTATTTCTGACCAAGAAGTGAACAGTGTAGATCCTGATGTGTCAGCTGATCTGGATCTACATATGCCTACATGCAATAAAATGCTTATACATATATAGAGTAAAGGGTTATAGAACAATTAATGATACCATTCAACATGAACTGAAGAAATACACTGGACAAAATATTTCTTTATTGTATAAAACATAAATCACATAATTATATCAAAGTTTATTGTCAACAATTCTTGTAGAGCCTATCTTCTAATTGATTTACTCGTACAAAAAAGTCTGATCCAAAAACCATTAACATTGTAAGAATATAAACATAGAACAACTTCTCTGTCATTTGGAGTAAGCAGTGGACAGTTTTGGAATGTCAATTCTATCATTAATGTTCAAACTATAAATGTTAATATTTGGTGATTCATGTATCTATACTCCAATAGAATGTGTCAACTTTGTTTTTGGTGATTTTTCATTAACTGCTTTTCTCAATGCCTAAATATTTGGTATCAAAATTGAGATAAGGTCATTAAAATTCTATAGTAAAACTAACTTTGATAACAAATATTTAGATATTAGACCTTCTCTCCATATATACACCTTTATGGCATGAACGAACAATGTAGATTCAGATCAGCCAGCACATATGTGCTGTCTTATCAGGATCTGCACTATTTGCTTCTAGATTCATTAGGTTATTTCTGACCAAGATGCGACCAGTGTAGATCCAGATCAGATAGCTCAGATGTGTAAGCTGATCTGGATCTACACAGGTTGCACATGCGTAAAATATGTTAGTATGGAGTAAAGAATTCAGAAAAGCAGTAATGAAAAATCACCAAAAATAAAGTGCACACTTTCTTTTGGAATAGAGTATATATATGCCTCCTGGCATTTGGTACTTTATGACCTGATAACTGAGGTAAGATAACCGTTTTTCAAGAATGGCACATCTCGAAGGCAACTATATTGATAAAACATACTTTGGTCTGCACATTCAATGTTTTTTAGGGCTTTGTGCAAATCTGAAGTATCTTCCTTCTAAATATATATCAGATAGAGCAGCTTTGCACCAAGGCCTTCATTTCTGATTTTTTATATTGTTAAACTAGCTGCTGCTTCGCTTTCTCCAGCTATACAGCCGAGATATGGCACTTGTGGCGGCTTGGAAAAGTTGTGACCTGACGGATGACGTTGGCTGGTCCGCATCAATCACCGTCAAGATGTCTCTTTTGCTGTAGTAGTCAACCAGAGGTTCCGTGTCGTTTTTGTATACATTCAGACGGGTCATTAGTTTCTCCTCTGTATCATCAGAACGTCGTATCAATGGTTCACCCGTAACCTTAAATAAAAAGATGACAATATACTCATGTGTGTTTGTTGAGAATAACGCCAACGCAATTATATGTGCAACTTTTAAGCGCTATATGTGACGTAACGGCACTTCCGTTGTTGTTGTTTTGTAGATGCGATTAGACTTACGTATAATTAAAAGGATCGAACCTGGAGTAGTACTTATTATTCTCTCTTACATTTACATTTTGGCGCCGTGACCAGGATAAAGCAACATGAATCTACAGAAGCTAATTTCTTTACGTGATGGCCATAAGAAGCTTATTAAACACCATTTAGAGAAAATTTGGGACGCTAAGGAAAATGGTAGGCTGCGGGAGTTCAACGCCATACTCGCCGTGTTGGAGGAGAAAGTTAAGTTATTGGACGGTCTCAATGATAAAGTTCTCCACCAAACAGAAGCAGACGGCATAGAGGAAGAAATGATGGCGGCAGGAGATTACAGTCTGAATCTGGAAATACAGATGAGCCAGTTGCGGGAATTCCGAAGTCGAGGGGAACAGAGTTCGAGTTTTGAAGGCGGAGCGACGCCACCTACACCTACACCTACAAGTTCCCAGTCTACATCTTCGGATCATATATCACTTCATCCAAGAATCCAAACTGTAAGTGACTTATCATTTAATTTGTCCAACTCATCCCAATTTCATAGACTACCAAAGCTTTTGTTCCCAACGTTTGATGGTGATATTCTGAAATGGCAGAGTTTCTGGGATACATTTGAATCTACCATTCATTTTAACAGCAGTCTTACTGATGTTCAGAAATTTAATTATTTGAGATGTCAGACAGAAGGCGAGGCCGCTAGAACCATTGAAGGATTTGCTCTCACTAATGCTAATCACGCAAAAGCTCTTGAACTATTGAAAGAGAGGTTCGGCCAAAAACATAAAATCATATCATGTACTATGCAAGCATCACTGAACATACCAGCTCCATCAAATACCCTACACAGCCTTAGACAGTTTTATGACCGTATGGAAAATCACATTCGAAGTTTAGAGTCGTTAGGTCAATGCCAAGAATCATACGGTAGTTTACTAGTACCAATCATTATTGACAAATTACCCAGTGAAATAAGACAGCATTTAGCCCGAGACCACGGAGACAACAACTGGATTCTACAAGATCTGAGACATGCATTAAACAGAGAGATCAACATTATTGATGCTGGGATAAAAACTACATACCCGGACACAGATTATTGCAATTACCAGCCTACGGCTTCTTTTCATACCGGTACCAGACGTAATATGCAACCACCATGACCAGATGCACGCATTCAGAGGAGTCAACAACATGAGGTAAAATGTGCATTTTGCAGCGAAATACACCTATCTAGTAACTGTATGAAATACCCGGATGTGGAAACCAGATTAAACATAGTGAAAAGGAAACAATTGTGTTTTGATTGTCTCGGCGCACACCCAGTCGCTCAATGCAAGTCAAAGAAACGATGTCAAAAGTGCCACAAGAAACATCACACTAGCATTTGCCGTATCGAGAGCCATAACCCGCATATAACGACCACCTCTGCAACAGAACCAGAAACAGTCGTGTTTCATTACACAACAAAGAAGACAGACATAAGTGTCTTACTTAAGACCGTGATATCAACTGTTTGTTACAGAGATATACATGCAGAAGCACATATCCTATTTGACGAAGGAGCACAGAGATCCTTTATAACTCAAGAATTAGCAGACGAGCTACAGTTATTTAGAGGTGAGAAAGAAGCCGTGTACTTATCAGCATTTGGAAGCACCGGAAGTAAAGTACAATACCTTGAACGTGCAACAGTAAACCTGAAGACTGATGCAGGAAAGAACATCCCGTTACACGTCCTTGTAGTGCCGACCATAGCAGCACCCGTCTGTATTCGGTCCCTACCTAAAGTGACAGAACTATCATACCTTCGTGGCATCAAACTAGCGCACCCAGTCTCCGGAGAAGATACTTTCTGCATTTCGCTTCTAATCGGCTCAGACCATTATTGGGATGTTATTGAAAATCATATTATAAGAGGTGATGGACCAACCGCAGTGAAATCTCAAATTGGATATCTTTTATCAGGACCGATGAACAATGCTGCTTCGAAAAAGAACTCCAACAAACATATACTGAACGTTATTACATCAAGAAATCAGGTAGAAAGCACACTAGAACGTTTCTGGACTCTAGAAAGTATGGGTGTGAATCCTGAAACAGCCAATGAAACAAAGCAAGACGAGTTACGTCATTATCACTATAAATGTCTTATTAAATTCTGACATTTGTGTCAAATTAGACAATGACACCTCCTCATTAATAAGATACCATGAGGGAAATAAGACCGGTTTCCAGAATTTTGATGTTCCAGTATATGGAGGTTTTTTGTTATTGTAATAAAAGAAAAAACAAATTACAAATTTGAGACCAAGTTTTTTGTTTTGTGGATTCTGAATTACAGTGGAACTGGTTTAAAGTTTTTATTGTACAAAGCTTAATGTTTCAGCCAAGTTTTAAAGCTAGCTTATCTAACTAGCTGGTTGGGCTGTCAATAGAAGATTCAATATTCAAATAATGGTAAGTCCTCAATACCACCAGCAGTAGATGAATGGTTAACACTGAACCAGACAGATGAATGGTTAACACTGAACCTGGCAGATGAATGGTTAACACTGAACCAGACAGATAAATGGTTAACACTGAACCAGACAGATGAATGGTTAACACTGAACCAGACAGATGAATGGTTAACACTGAACCAGACAGATGAATGGTTAACACTGAACCAGACAGATGAATGGTTAACACTGAACCAGACAGATGAATGGTTAACACTGAACCAGACAGATGAATGGTTAACACTGAACCAGACAGATGAATGGTTAACACTGAACCAGACAGATGAATGGTTAACACTGAACCAGACAGATGAATGGTTAACACTGAACCAGACAGATAAATGGTTAACACTGAACCAGACAGATAAATGGTTAACACTGAACCAGACAGATGAATGGTTAACACTGAACCAGACAGATAAATGGTTAACACTGAACCAGACAGATGAATGGTTAACACTGAACCAGACAGATGAATGGTTAACACTGAACCAGACAGATGAATGGTTAACACTGAACCAGACAGATGAATGGTTAACACGGAACCAGACAGATAAATGGTTAACACTGAACCAGACAGATGAATGGTTAACACTGAACCAGACAGATGAATGGTTAACACTGAACCAGACAGATGAATGGTTAACACTGAACCAGACAGATAAATGGTTAACACTGAACCAGACAGATGAATGGTTAACACTGAACCAGACAGATAAATGGTTAACACTGAACCAGACAGATGAATGGTTAACACTGAACCAGACAGAGTAAGGTTTGTGCCAATCCGAGCCAGGCCATTCACTTTTTGAGCAGTTGTGTTTCCAGAATTAATGACTGATTTAATTTTAATAGAAAAATTGTGGAAACACTCTGATCATGAGGATGCTTACACTTAACTGCACGACTAAATTGTTTGTAAATGTTAGCCCTTAATTACACCATGGATATGTTTATATCAAATGTTCGACCATTGTAGACAGTCAGGGCACATCCATGCAATCTATTCAGGATCTTTACTAGCCATTAATCAGATTATTTTTTACCAAGAAATGACTAATGCATATTATCAGAATACATGGATGAGCCAGCTAATCTGGATCTACATTGGTCACACATGGTATGGATGGAGTCCATAGGTTTATTTGTTCACTCACATCATCTCTCATGGGCTCCTTGGGGGGATGGAAATCTACATGGTACATTCGCCCACTAGCTGGATGCACGAGACGGCCACAAATTCTCTTCACCAGCTCGCTGGAACTAATTCTAAACTCCATCACCGACAGAAGCTGCGTGTTTCTTTTCTCTAGTAACTCATCTAACTGTAAAATGTATATGAGTATATGGAAATTGAAAAAGGAAGACAGAATAACATTCCAAGATCAGAAAGAAATGCAAAAATTGTAACACGAAACAAATAGAAAGCGAGTATCATTTCATTAAAGTATGCCCTAAATATAGAAATTTACGATTAAAATATTTTATTAAGCCGTATTTTAACAACTGACCAAGCATAATTAAATTTAAACATGCCAGGGAATTTGAAAACAATTTCTAATATTGCGAAGTTTATTTTACAGCTTAAAAAGGAAGACAATAATGTTTTGAAAATTATATTGTTAACATTCAGTTTTATTATGCCTCTCAGATAAATGTCTACCACTTAATATTTATGTGTTTGCTATAAGCGTTTTGTGTTTAATGCAATAAATGTGATTGTTGTTGTGGCTGATGTTGTATTTCAAAGCTGTTAAATAAACTCACTGTATAACAAAACATGTTCTATTTAAATGCAAGCTATTTATTTTCAATATGACTTATGTTAAAAGTGCAAATCAGAACATATAAACTTGATCATGAATTCACTTTAATACTTGCAAATTTCATTTTTATTAATTTGGGAAAACTGAAGTTCTGTTGTAATCTGTACACTGGAAATTGTTAGCTTAACTGCACCACTTTATGATATTTTCAACTCTCTACACTGCCCAAAGCACTAATATCTGTCAGTGAATCAAATAAAGATTTTTACCGACATACTTGATTATTTCATGAGGCAAAATTACAGGGAGACAGTTTATCATTAGAATCTGCAAGGTTTATGTCTTTGAGGCAGCATTTACGTAAAGGTTAATATATGGGTAAGCAGTGCTTCTTGTAAATAATGGTCCTGACCTATGAAAAATGATCCTGACCTATGAAAAATGATCCAAGGGCTTTAGATTTGTCATGATGCTAATGACTATGCCATTAAATAAGATGTGGCGTAATATAACGAAACCACAGAAAACAACTGATAACCTAAAAAAGAAAATCACAGGGCCATTATCATAAATTGCCCTGCTTTTTCATAGGTTAATTCTGAATTTTAATGATATGCCATTGGCCTCCGGTGAAAATAATTGGTCCAGTACACAAAAACAACTTACGGCTTCTGCCTGCTTCACTGTGCGGGGGAAGCCATCTAGCACAAAACCTTCCTTACACTCCGGTTTACCAAGGTTACCGTGGATCAGGTCAATCACCAGCTGGTCAGAGACAAGCTTACCTACAATATATGAATCAGTGTCAAGCTACTCCATGGGATGAAGCTGTTATGTGTGGGTGAACAGTGTGGATACAGATCAGTTACACATCTGTGCCATCTGATCTAGTCAGAAATAAGCTAATAAAACTTTATGTGAACAATATAGATCCAGATCAGCATGGATGAGCTTGCCGATCTGGATCTACATACATGTAGTTTCATTTTTACAAAAATCACATCCATGGAGTAATTTTAACAGAAAGACAGGAAACCATGTCATACATTAATTAGTCACTTTGTGTGTTTAATTGGATCGGTCATGCTAATCTGTGTAAACAGTACTAAAAAAATGATTTCATCAGGGACTGACAAATTCCTAAATTTTCTTGTTGCCCACTGGGCAAGTAGAATTTTTATCTGGTTGCCCGGAAAATCGCGGGAAATTGTCAATCGTAAAAAAACAGTTTGTTAAGCAATATATAACACATTATAAATTAATGCAAATTTATTCTGATTATAAACACTGGTAACTCCAAGCTCACACTATTTCTCAAGACACAGATCAAAAGAGTATGTATGTACTGTAGCATTTGAATTTGAGAGTTCTTAATACAGTAACATAAAAATAACATGGATTGTCATCAATATGAAATTTTCATATTTGCAATTACATTTTAGAAATGTAATCGTACCTCGGTAATTTGCTATAAAAATCATAGGCATATTTTCATAGTCACTTTTGACCCTTATCTTAGTGTTACATGTAATATCACTGAAATACTTAAAATACTGATAAAAGTTTACAAATGCTACATCTTACCTTATATGTAAAGTGTATACAAGTATTGAAATGATTAGCATAAAATATACTATTACATAGGGATGGGAACAGTTATCCGGATAACCGAATATCCGAATAGTAAGATCGTATCCGGATACCATTCTCGTATCCGAATACCCTCAAATTCGTATGAATTTAGTTTCAATATTTTGTTCAAGGTTTGTAAAATATAACTGGTAAATCTTTCTAAACCACGCTACACTGCTTGCACTAATCTTGATACTGACATGGTTTTCCCCAGGCGTAACTCGACCAGGATGTCTCAGCAGGGTCGACAAAGAGGTGTTAATTGTTTGTATAGTGGTATATTGGGAGACCGGAAGATCTGTATTCCAGACCGTGATCTTTTGTTTTGTTGATTGGTTTTGTTGATTGGTGTACCTTGAACAGAGCGTGCTAAATGACACCTGTCAAGTTGCAACAACTTGATTATTTTCGTTAACGAGAACAAACCTCAGATTATTGACAATTTATTGCAACAGAATTTTGAGCGAATATAATCTTGACAGTTTGTTATTTTGACATGACCGCATTAAAGACTTGAAAGGAAAAAAATCATTTAACGTTAGTCGCCGTAATAAAAAATATTAGATGATGCAATTAACTATTACCATAACTTTTACATGTATTTTAACCCGATACATGTGATTTATCGATAAATTGGTTACACAGAATATTACGTATGCGCTTGCAAGCGTCCACGTGAAATAAAACTCCAATTTTATCGAACCTTTTCTTGTATTTTTTCGCGGTAGCTTAATTTTTTTCAACACGTTATTGACTTAAAAAGTTAAGTCGTTGGGTCAGAATTTTCACTTATATATTGTTTCCGCGATATACCCGGTAGGTTGGTCGAGGACTCAAACAATCGCGATATAGTGTAACGTTTGTGCTTTTTAAATTTAAAATATTAACTCAGCAAAATTTTCTGTGGTCGATAAAATGATACGGTTATTCGGATATTATCCGGATACCGGATACGGTTATCCGAATAGTGATTTAGGTATCCGTTCCCATCCCTACTATTACATGTAACAGATAAAGGACAGTTCAGCGAATTTCATAGAGGACCTGTTTGACAGGATTAACACATCAGTGACACATAAAAGTAACTACAATATATCATGAATAACTAACTATGATTCTTGAAACACAATCGTCCTGATTTACAGCAATACTGGGCATATCAGACAAGACATTAACCAAGTTGTTCTAATCCTGAAAATCTAGAGTATTTACAATCCATCAATTGAGATTTGTCATTGTAAATATATATATGAGCCGCTCCGTGAGAAAACCGGTAATAGTGACATACGAGGGATGATCCAAAATAACAGAGACTTTTGTTATAGTTTTCATATTATTCAAATTACCACAAATAAAATTATACAAGCTTTAATCGGAATATGTCCAGCGTATTTTTACAAAATATCAGCAAAATACAACATCACATAAAAAATTATGAACAATGAAAATCATACACTAACCGCTATCCGGCGCACGTCAAATTAGATCTAATAACGTCAACGACGTTAATTCACAGGCGCAGCGTTAGCGAAGCGGCGTATGTTCTAAGTTTCTTTAAATAGACTCCGTCACCGGAATGCGATGCCGGGGAACCAGTTGATCGAACATATTAGTGTATCATTGCTGGTCAAAGTCTCGCAAGTGGTTATGAGGCGATCAACAAAAGCTGTCAGAGGAGACAGCATGCTCGACTATTCGAATCATTTGAAACAAATGCAATTTGAAGATTAAAACAATAACAACTATGGCCATACATTCATGTGCAATCAGGAAAAATATTAACAAGTGAATGGTACGGGAGAAATTCTTTTCAAATAACAGAAATAATTCCTAAATATACCATAAATATTAAACTGAATAGGGAAATAACTATGAAATATTTCTGAATTTGTTAGAAAACTTGTTAGTAATTTTTTATTAGAGACATTTACTTTTAGTCAAATATCAATCATTCAGTAATGTTACAGAAAAAGAACTGAAATGAAAATATAATGGTAGTTTGAAGTTGATACCTTAAGTATTTGCAAAGTTATCGATGAAGTGCATTTAAGTGAAAATATAAGTGAAACTAGAAATGTGTCCATAGGACACAGATGCCCCGCTATGCATCATTTTCAGACACTCAAGTGCAATGATGGGAATAATACGTGATACACTGCCCTTTCATGGTGAACATTTGTGTCAAGTTTTTTTGAAATCCCTCCATCTATAATGAAGTTACAGCCTGGACAAGAAAATTCTATTTTTAGTAACAGTGACCTTGACCTTGGACCTTCAGGCTTGGGTATTGTGCGGACACACTGCCTTTTCATGAACATTTGTGCAAACTTATTTTGAAATCCCTCCATTTATAACAAAGTAACAGCCAGGACAAGATAATTCTATTTTTAGTAACAGTGACCTTGACCTTTGACCTACAGGCATGGGCATGGTACGTGACACACCGCCCTGTCATGGTGAACATTTGTGTCAAGTTATTTTGAAATCCTTCCATTCATAACAAAGTTACAGCCTGGACAAGAAAATTCTATTTTTAGTAACAGTGACCTTGACCTTGGATCTACAGGCATGGGTATTGTGCGGACACACCGCCTTGTCATGGTGAACATTTGTGCCAAGATATTTTGAAATCCCTCCATTCATAACAAAGTAACAGCCTAGACAAGAAAATTCTATTTTTAGTAACAGTGACCTTGACCATTGACCTACAGGCTTGGGCATGTACGTGACACACCGTCTTGATATGGTGAACAATTATACCAAGTTATTTAAAAACCCAATAAGAAATAACAAAGTTACAGAGCGGACACGATTTTGCAAGAAAATTCTATTTTTAGTAACAGTGACCTTGACCTTGGACCTACAGGCATGGGTATTGTACGCGACACACCGCCTTGTCATGGTGAACATTTGCGCCAAGTTATTTTGAAATCCCTCCATTCATAACGAAGTTAAGGGCCGACTGTATATTTTGCTTAACACAAAATGTAAGCGAAAAAGGGGCATAATTTGAAAAATATTGGAAGCAGGGTTATGGGTCTTGTTAGTTATGATGTAGATTTTGATGGTGAAAATATATTTCAAGTTTCAAGGCAATATCTCAAGTAGTTTTAAAGTTAGGGGCAAAATGCATATTTTGCTTAACACAAAATATAAGAAACAAGAGGGCCATGATGGCCCTATATTGCTCACCTGAGTACAAAAGTACTCTCAGCTTGTGGTTTCAGACAAGAAGATTTTTAAAGTTTTTCCTATACAAGTCTATATAAAATGAAGTGACCCCTGGGGCGGGGCCAATTTTGACCCCAGGGAAATAATTTGAACAATCTTTGTAGAGTTCTACTAGAGGATGCTAAATGCCAAATATCTAAGCTCTAGGCCTTGTGGTTTCAGACAAGAAGATTTTTAAAGTTTTTCCTAAATAAGTCTATGTAAAATGAAGTGACCCCTGGGGCGGGGCCAATTTTGACCCCAGGGAAATAATTTGAACAATCTTTGTAGAGTTCCACTAGAGGGTGCTAAATGCCAAATATCTAAGCTCTAGGCCTTGTGGTTTCAGACAAGAAGATTTTTAAAGTTTTTCCTATATAAGTCTATGCAAAATGAAGTGACCCCTAGAGCGGGGCCAATTTTGACCCCAGGGAAATAATTTGAACAAACTTTGTAGAGTTCCACTAGAGGATGCTAAATGCCAAATATCTAAGCTCTAGGCCTTGTGGTTTCAGACAAGAAGATTTTTAAAGTTTTTCCTATATAAGTCTATGTCAAATGAAGTGACCCCTGGGGCGGGGCCAATTTTGACCCCAGGGAAATAATTTGAACAATCTTTGTAGAGTTCCACTAGATAAATGCCAAATATCTAAGCTCTAGGCCTTGTGGTTTCAGACAAGAAGATTTTTAAAATTTTTCCTATATAAGTCTATGCAAAATGAAGTGACCCCTGGGGCGGGGCCAATTTTGACCCCAGGGAAATAATTTGAACAAACTTTGTAGAGTTCCACTAGAGGATGCTAAATGCCAAATATCTAAGCTCTAGGCCTTGGGGTTTCAGACAAGAAGATTTTTAAAGTTTTTCCTATACAAGTCTTTGTCAAATGAAGTGACCCCTGGGGTGGGGCCAATTTTGACCCCAGGGAAATAATTTGAACAATCTTTGTAGAGTTCTACTAGAGGGTGCTAAATGCCAAATATCTAAGCTCTAGGCCTTGTGGTTTCAGACAAGAAGATTTTTAAAGTTTTTCCTAAATAAGTCTATGTAAAATGAAGAGACCCCTGGGGCGGGGCCAATTTTGACCCCAGGGAAATAATTTGAACAATCTTTGTAGAGTTCCACTAGAGGGTGCTTAATGCCAAATATCTAAGCTCTACGCCTTGTGGTTTCAGACAAGAAGATTTTTAAAGTTTTTCCTATATAAGTCTATGCAAAATGAAGTGACCCCTAGAGCCGGGCCAATTTTGACCCCAGGGAAATAATTTGAACAAACTTTGTAGAGTTCCACTAGAGGATGCTAAATGCCAAATATCTAAGCTCTAGGCCTTGTGGTTTCAGACAAGAAGATTTTTAAAGTTTTTCCTATATAAGTCTATGTCAAATGAAGTGACCCCTGGGGCGGGGCCAATTTTGACCCCAGGGAAATAATTTGAACAATCTTTGTAGAGTTCCACTAGATAAATGCCAAATATCTAAGCTCTAGGCCTTGTGGTTTCAGACAAGAAGATTTTTAAAGTTTTTCCTATATAAGTCTATGCAAAATGAAGTGACCCCTGGGGCGGGGCCAATTTTGACCCCAGGGAAATAATTTGAACAATCTTTGTAGAGTTCCACTAGAGGATGCTAAATGCCAAATATCTAAGCTCTACGCCTTGTGGTTTCAGACAAGAAGATTTTTAAAGGTTTTCCTATATAAGTCTATGTCAAATGAAGTGACCCCTGGGGTGGGGCCAATTTTGACCCCAGGGAAATAATTTGAACAATCTTTGTAGAGTTCCACTAGAGGGTGCTAAATGCCAAATATCTAAGCTCTAGGCCTTGTGGTTTCAGACAAGAAGATTTTTAAAGTTTTTCCTATATAAGTCTATGTAAAATGAAGTGACCCCTGGGGCGGGGCCAATTTTGACCCCAGGGAAATAATTTGAACAAACTTTGTAGAGTTCCACTAGAGGGTGCTTAATGCCAAATATCTAAGCTCTAGGCCTTGTGGTTTCAGACAAGAAGATTTTTAAAGTTTTTCCTATATAATTCTATGCAAAATGAAGTGACCCCTAGAGCGGGGCCAATTTTGACCCCAGGGAAATAATTTGAACAAACTTTGTAGAGTTCCACTAGAGGATGCTAAATGCCAAATATCTAAGCTTTAGGCATTGTGGTTTCAGACAAGAAGATTTTTAAAGTTTTTCCTATATAAGTCTATGTCAAATGAAGTGACCCCTGTGGCGGGGCCAATTTTGACCCCAGGGAAATAATTTGAACAATCTTTGTAGAGTTCCACTAGATAAATGCCAAATATCTAAGCTCTACGCCTTGTGGTTTCAGACAAGAAGATTTTTAAAGTTTTTCCTATATAAGTCTATGCAAAATGAAGTGACCCCTGGGGCGGGGCCAATTTTGACCCCAGGGAAATAATTTGAACAAACTTTGTAGAGTTCCACTAGAGGATGCTAAATGCCAAATATCTAAGCTCTAGGCCTTGGAGTTTCAGACAAGAAGATTTTTAAAGTTTTTCCTATATAAGTCTTTGTCAAATGAAGTGACCCCTGGGGTGGGGCCAATTTTGGAAATAATTTGAACAATCTTTGTAGAGTTCTACTAGAGGGTGCTAAATGCCAAATATCTAAGCTCTAGGCCTTGTGGTTTCAGACAAGAAGATTTTTAAAGTTTTTCCTAAATAAGTCTATGTAAAATGAAGAGACCCCTGGGGCGGGGCCAATTTTGACCCCAGGGAAATAATTTGAACAATCTTTGTAGAGTTCCACTAGAGGGTGCTTAATGCCAAATATCTAAGCTCTAGGCCTTGTGGTTTCAGACAAGAAAGTTTTTAAAGTTTTTCCTATATAAGTCTATGCAAAATGAAGTGACCCCTAGAGCGGGGCCAATTTTGACCCCAGGGAAATAATTTGAACAAACTTTGTAGAGTTCCACTAGAGGATGCTAAATGCCAAATATCTAAGCTCTAGGCATTGTGGTTTCAGACAAGAAGATTTTTAAAGTTTTTCCTATATAAGTCTATGTCAAATGAAGTGACCCCTGGGGCGGGGCCAATTTTGACCCCAGGGAAATAATTTGAACAATCTTTGTAGAGTTCCACTAGATAAATGCCAAATATCTAAGCTCTAGGCCTTGTGGTTTCAGACAAGAAGATTTTTAAAGTTTTTCCTATATAAGTCTATGCAAAATGAAGTGACCCCTGGGGCGGGGCCAATTTTGACCCCAGGGAAATAATTTGAACAATCTTTGTAGAGTTCCACTAGAGGATGCTAAATGCCAAATATCTAAGCTCTAGGCCTTGTGGTTTCAGACAAGAAGATTTTTAAAGTTTTTCCTATATAAGTCTATGTCAAATGAAGTGACCCCTGGGGTGGGGCCAATTTTGACCCCAGGGAAATAATTTGAACAATCTTTGTAGAGTTCCACTAGAGGGTGCTAAATGCCAAATATCTAAGCTCTAGGCCTTGTGGTTTCAGACAAGAAGATTTTTAAAGTTTTTCCTATATAAGTCTATGTCAAATGAAGTGACCCCTGGGGCGGGGCCAATTTTGACCCCAGGGAAATAATTTGAACAATCTTTGTAGAGTTCCACTAGAGGGTGCTTAATGCCAAATATCTAAGCTCTAGGCCTTGTGGTTTCAGACAAGAAGATTTTTAAAGTTTTTCCTATATAAGTCTATGCAAAATGAAGTGACCCCTAGAGCGGGGCCAATTTTGACCCCAGGGAAATAATTTGAACAAACTTTGTAGAGTTCCACTAGAGGATGCTAAATGCCAAATATCTAAGCTCTAGGCCTTGTGGTTTCAGACAAGAAGATTTTTAAAGTTTTTCCTATATAAGTCTATGTCAAATGAAGTGACCCCTGGGGCGGGGCCAATTTTGACCCCAGGGAAATAATTTGAACAATCTTTGTAGAGTTCCACTAGATAAATGCCAAATATCTAAGCTCTACGCCTTGTGGTTTCAGACAAGAAGATTTTTAAAGTTTTTCCTATATAAGTCTATGCAAAATGAAGTGACCCCTGGGGCGGGGCCAATTTTGACCCCAGGGAAATAATTTGAACAAACTTTGTAGAGTTCCACTAGAGGATGCTAAATGCCAAATATCTAAGCTCTAGGCCTTGGGGTTTCAGACAAGAAGATTTTTAAAGTTTTTCCTATATAAGTCTTTGTCAAATGAAGTGACCCCTGGGGTGGGGCCAATTTTGACCCCAGGGAAATAATTTGAACAATCTTTGTAGAGTTCTACTAGAGGGTGCTAAATGCCAAATATCTAAGCTCTAGGCCTTGTGGTTTCAGACAAGAAGATTTTTAAAGTTTTTCCTAAATAAGTCTATGTAAAATGAAGAGACCCCTGGGGCGGGGCCAATTTTGACCCCAGGGAAATAATTTGAACAATCTTTGTAGAGTTCCACTAGAGGGTGCTTAATGCCAAATATCTAAGCTCTAGGCCTTGTGGTTTCAGACAAGAAAGTTTTTAAAGTTTTTCCTATATAAGTCTATGCAAAATGAAGTGACCCCTAGAGCGGGGCCAATTTTGACCCCAGGGAAATAATTTGAACAAACTTTGTAGAGTTCCACTAGAGGATGCTAAATGCCAAATATCTAAGCTCTAGGCCTTGTGGTTTCAGACAAGAAGATTTTTAAAGTTTTTCCTATATAAGTCTATGTCAAATGAAGTGACCCCTGGGGCGGGGCCAATTTTGACCCCAGGGAAATAATTTGAACAATCTTTGTAGAGTTCCACTAGATAAATGCCAAATATCTAAGCTCTAGGCCTTGTGGTTTCAGACAAGAAGATTTTTAAAGTTTTTCCTATATAAGTCTATGCAAAATGAAGTGACCCCTGGGGCGGGGCCAATTTTGACCCCAGGGAAATAATTTGAACAAACTTTGTAGAGTTCCACTAGAGGATGCTAAATGCCAAATATCTAAGCTCTAGGCCTTGTGGTTTCAGACAAGAAGATTTTTAAAGTTTTTCCTATATAAGTCTTTGTCAAATGAAGTGACCCCTGGGGTGGGGCCAATTTTGACCCCAGGGAAATAATTTGAACAATCTTTGTAGAGTTCTACTAGAGGGTGCTAAATGCCAAATATCTAAGCTCTAGGCCTTGTGGTTTCAGACAAGAAGATTTTTAAAGTTTTTCCTAAATAAGTCTATGTAAAATGAAGAGACCCCTGGGGCGGGGCCAATTTTGACCCCAGGGAAATAATTTGAACAAACTTTGTAGAGTTCCACTAGAGGGTGCTTAATGCCAAATATCTAAGCTCTAGGCCTTGTGGTTTCAGACAAGAAGATTTTTAAAGTTTTTCCTAAATAAGTCTATGTCAAATGAAGTGACCCCTGGGGCGGGGCCAATTTTGACCCCAGGGAAATAATTTGAACAATCTTTGTAGAGTTCCACTAGAGGGTGCTAAATGCCAAATATCTAAGCTCTAGGCCTTGTGGTTTCAGACAAGAAGATTTTTAAAGTTTTTCCTATATAAGTCTATGCAAAATGAAGTGACCCCTAGAGCGGGGCCAATTTTGACCCCAGGGAAATAATTTGAACAAACTTTGTAGAGTTCCACTAGAGGATGCTAAATGCCAAATATCTAAGCTCTAGGCCTTGTGGTTTCAGACAAGAAGATTTTTAAAGTTTTTCCTATATAAGTCTATGTCAAATGAAGTGACCCCTGGGGCGGGGCCAATTTTGACCCCAGGGAAATAATTTGAACAATCTTTGTAGAGTTCCACTAGATAAATGCCAAATATCTAAGCTCTAGGCCTTGTGGTTTCAGACAAGAAGATTTTTAAAGTTTTTCCTATATAAGTCTATGCAAAATGAAGTGACCCCTGGGGCGGGGCCAATTTTGACCCCAGGGAAATAATTTGAACAAACTTTGTAGAGTTCCACTAGAGGATGCTAAATGCCAAATATCTAAGCTCTAGGCCTTGTGGTTTCAGACAAGAAGATTTTTAAAGTTTTTCCTATATAAGTCTATGTAAAATCAAGTGACCCCTGGGGCGGGGCCAATTTTGACCCCAGGGCTATAATTTGAACAATCTTGGTAGAGGACCACTAGGTGATGCTACACAGCAAATATCAAAGTTCTAGGCCTTACGGTTTCAGAGAAGAAGATTTTTTAAAATTTCATGTTCAAAATCTATTTTTAACCTCTGTGACCTAGATAGGCAATGGACTGGAACCATTTGAACAATTTTGGTAAAGCTTCATGCAGGTAACATTCCTGCCAAGTTTCAGCAAGATTGGCCAAGGAGTTCAGGAGAAGAAGTCGTTTGAAGAAAAAGTTGACGACGCATGCACGGACGGACGGACGACGGACAACAGGCGATCACAAAAGCTCACCATGAGCACTTCGTGCTCAGGTGAGCTAAAAAGGGGCATAACTTGAAATATATTGATAGCAGAGTTATGGGTCTTGTTGGTAATGATGTAGAATTTGATGGTGAATATATATTCCAAGTTTCAAGTTGATATCTCAAGTAGTTTATAAGTTATGGACCAAAGTGCATATTTTCCTTAACTCAAAATTTAAGTGAAAAAGGGGCATAACTTGAAAAATATTTGTAGCAGAGTTATGGGTGTTGTTGGTGATGATGTAGAATTTGATGGTGAATTCCAAGTTTCAAGTTGATATCATAAGTAGTTTTCAAGTAATGGACCAAAGTGCATTTTTTGTTTAACGGACGCCGACGCCGATGCCGACACCGGGGCGAGTAGGAAAGCTCCCCTATTCTTCGAATAGTCGAGCTAAAAAAGTGGTCCTCTTCTCGTTCGTACCGCCGAAGAAACGACCTGGAATGCAATACCCACAATATTGCGGTACTTTAGCAACGGGCGTGTAACTGTTAAAATAACTCATAAAAATTTGTATTTGTTGATATATAACGATCTTGGCATTGTGGACATACTCTGTGTAGCTGTTTACTCAAGTGTAATTAAAATTATAAATAACCTATTTATTCTTATTTGATAATGTATGACTTCGTAATGATTCAAATACCAAACAAAAACATTTTTTGAAAAACATATTTGTTAATTAATTATTAACACACCCTTAAAAATGTCATTTGCTCCGCAATATCCGTTGCACGGTACCTCATCCAGTCTAGAATAGGTCGAAAAGCACCACAATAGTTAGACTTTAGTCCGCTTCAATTGCCTTCCGGCTTGACGTCACTGCCGTAACGCCGATTTGTTTTCTATTTTCCTTACCCGCGGCCTATTTTGTGGCTCTTCCGGCCGTAAAAAAAACACTGGTACCATTTAAAAACTAGAGCTCGGCTTACGGAAGTTTTCATTTGCGTCTGCTAAATTATTATAGCTTTTCATGAGGTGATTTTCAAAGACCATGACATAATTTTATAATAGCGCATATTTCCGGGCGATCTGACGGCGACATTTCTGGCGTTTTAACGTTGGTGATAGCTCTCTTAAATATTGACTGTTTTTAAAACGCAGTCAGAATGACGTAAAATTTTGGCATGACTTCATTTGTATACCGTGCTTTGACGTTGCGAAGTTTGGCTCTTTTTCCACTAGTAGTTTTGTTTTTATTGACATGTATATCCTTTATAAAGTACAATGGCAACGGCGTGCGCCGCCTACGTGTTACCATGGTTATTCAAATAAGCGAAGCGCTTTTCAAATCGATTAAATTTATGATTATTGTAGCTCAGTTTGTTACGTTTGTGTTCTGATTGAATTTAGTATAATAATTTATTGCGAACGCGTTTCTAATTAAGATGCAATGACAAAAGTCTACGTTATTTTGGATCATCCCTCGTAAACACAATAATGACCTAATTGCAATTTTGACGTCACGGGTCAGTATTGAGTTCATGTAGACTAGAACATGCTTGTTTACATGTTGTAAAGTTTTTAGCGTGTTTAATTACTTCGACGGAAAAATGTAGAACCACTTTAATGAATAGTGATTTAAAGGTAAGGAATTTAACTCAAACTGTATACAATATGTAGTAACTCACTAGAATAATTATTTTTGTGAATATTGTGCTTATTAAATTCTGAAATCAGGATCAGTGAGTCCTGCATATATATCACAAACTACATACCAGCATCCATAACTTCTTTGAGCTGCTTCCCCAGAGTTGATCCAGACGATACCTCTGCTCGAAGCATGTCACCTGTTCATATAACAATAAGATATTATGCACTTCTTCTCATAATGTAATATGATCAGTTCTTATTATTGTGAAGTACTAAAAGATTCTACATTGTATTTCTAGCGTATAGAAACAAACAGCATTATCTAAAAGCTGACAGTGAAATCACTCCATTTAGTCACATTTTTTTCCAATGAATTTGCTGAAGTCTAGCCAAAATTCTGTAAAGATGAATTAATTAACTCCACACATTTTAAGCTCTGAATTCTGGCTTTAAACTTCACAATACTGGCATTTTAAATATAAATCAGTAAAAACTCAGCGAGTCTCTACTTGAACAGCTTAAACCAGAGACTGGGCTCCAATCAAATTTATCGTCACTGTACCTGTCTTGGTTAGGCATGATCCTTCTGAGCTTGTAAGCTTGGAAAGACTATTTAATACCTTTAACATATTAATCTGGCATTGAAAACTTTTTGTTACATTCTAGTACAAATTATGATCATAACCCATTACTCTATATACACAGGTTTTTGCATAAGCAAAGAGTTTAGATCCAGATCAGCCAGCATATTCACTTCTTGGTCAGAAATAACCCAATGAATCAAACAGCCAACCTTATAAATCCTGATCAGATGGCCGGCTTAACTAGATCTACAACGTTTGCCTATGGAATAATAGTCATTTCCCACGCAGAAAATGGTTTTGACTAACGCAGTATTAGATCTCACAAAACAGCTGGATGTGTTATCATGTACACTTTTGAGGATTTCTTGATATTGCAAAATCCTTGTGTCCCCTAACAAACCTTCAGTGGAATTCTATCTCTGAGTCAAGAACAAGTTATGATAATAACTCCTAAATCAAATTACAGATTTTTTGTGGCTGTTTAAACATCAATAAACATTTCCTAATAGTATGTATTAGAAAAATCAGCATTATGCTTAAAAACAATTTTTTTTATAAAATAAACAATACCTGTTGATAAATGGCAGACATTCTGATTCCATTCTCTTAACTGTTTCGTCAGTGACAGGGCCTGTAAAAGTCAACAACATAAATGTAAGTTACTGCATGTTATTTGGACGATTTCAATCTGGGATAAATTATACATCGAAAAAGCTAATAATCATCTTTTTCGGCATACTGTTTGAAATGACATAGATTCATGCTGGGCAGCGTTTTTCCCCCTTTTTTAACAACCTCTCCTAAACGGTACCTTTCTTAAACCCGACCAGAGTCCAATTCAAAGCACTGGACCTTTGCCAATCTGCATTAAGTACTATTCTCAACAAACAATGGTGACGTTTTCCATTTAACTAAAGAGTTTTTCACTAGAAAAGTCGTACAGCTTAAACTAACCATACCATATGAAGGGGAGAGTAACGTTAATCATCAATGACACAGGTAGTGTTTATACATCATCTTTTCAGACTCGTTTAAGGTCAGTAATTGCACGTCGACTGATTCTAACAGATAAAATTGAAGCGCAAAGACCAGTCTTCCAAAACTTTAAGTATATAAAAAAACTTCACAACATTAAGAATGGGTCATTATTAAAAATATTACTGGAAGCTGTTAAAGACAAACATATTTTGGGTTTTTATCCACCAATTCCATTATGAAAATCAGGGTCATGAAAATTTAGTAACAATGTCTTATTTAAAGGGAGATGTGCAGGATTGATGAATGGAACAGATTTGCGAAAAGGGTTATTAATCAGTTGAATATCATTACTTGAAGCTCAAATATTGATTCACACCCAAATATTTCAAACCAATATTTTATAAAAAAGATATATAAATGGTGTTTCCTATCCTATGCGACATGCATAGGTTAGCTTTTTGTATTTCCTTCACAGAGCCGCGGTGGTGTTTGAGATTGTCAGGTGATCACTTCAACCAAAATACGCATTCGGTGTACCTTGCCGACTATCGACGTCGCCATTTGTTTCAAAATGCCTGGGTTACCACGAATAGTAAGCTCAACGATGAGCTTAATATAGAATGATCACTTAATATAGAATGTATTTTTGTATAGGGATTTCTTCGGCGGATTGTTTTCAGGTCTGGTAAAATGGTAAAATTAACAGAAAACTTCCTCCTGGAGGGTTTGAAATGTAGAGTTTAGTGAAAAGTACAGGTAAGTGTTACATAGATCGATCTGTTTACGATTTTACCGAGTACACCTGCTCGACCCTGCACATCTCCCTTTAAATTAATACTGATCATCTGGTTTTATGTGTAGTGGACCTTAATCTGCATAATTAATGTCTAGTCTAAAAACCCAAACCATAATGCATAAATTGCATGTAAAGGCAAAATTCTTATGTATTTACTCTTTGATAAAGCTGTAATTTAGCCATAACTGATTGTTGTTTGCAAGTTGATAATTCTTAAAAAAGCTAGAGATCATCACAGGTATATGGTGTGAAAATATTTTGAGCCAACACTATGTAAGACTGTCAAGAACAAATGACATCAGGATAATGAAAAACTTAAATGATAGTAAGAGAAGACAATTGTATATGGAAATGAAAAGTAATAAAATGTGGTACCTGCTATGTTGTCTATTTCAGGTGTCAAATAATACTTTTCATTCAAATAAGTCAAAAACAATGAATAACTAGACTATGTCCACAGGACACTGATGCCCCCACTGCTGCAATAACATTTGTTACAAAATTTTGTACCAGGTATTAACAACATGTGGTGATCATGATTAGTAAATGAGGAGTAAGTGCCACAAAATTTAATAACTAACATAAACAAAAGGCCATAACTGTGGTGAAAATTGTTGCAAGACAATGTCCTTTACAACAATCTTCACATCATGTCTAATCATCTGTGCAAGTTTGAAAGAAATCAGCCAAATAGAAAATGTGAAGTTGATGCCACAAAATTTTTTTTAAGTGAAATAAACAAAGGGCCATAACTGTGGTAAAAATGGCAGCAGAAAAAAATCTTTTTTTTATGATCATCTACCCTGCCATCTTGATCATGTGTGCAAGTTAGAAAGAAATCTGTCCAAAAGTAAATGAGGAGTTGATGCCACAAGATATTATTACTGAAAAAAAAACAAAGGGCCATAACTCTGGTAAAAATAGTTGCAGGAAAAAATCCTTTCTTCACGATCATCTACACATCCTGCTTCATCATCTGTGCATGTTTGCAAGGAATCTGCCCTGTAGTTTAGGAGGAGTTGATGCCACAAGATTTAATTACTGAAATTAACAAAGGGCCATAACTCTGGTAAAAATGGTCGCAGGAAGAAATCCTTTCTTCACGATTATCTACACATCCTGCTTCATCATCTGTGCAAGTTTGCAAGAAATCTGCCTTGTAGTTAAGGAGGAGTTGACGCCACAAGATTTTATAACTGAAATTAACAAAGGGCCATAACTCTGGTAAAAATGGTCGCAGGAAAAAATCCTATCTTTACGATCATCTACACATCCTGCTTCATCATCTGTGCAAGTTTGAAAGAAATCCGCCTTATAGTTTAGGAGGAGTTGATGCCACAAGATTTAAGGACGTAACGACGTACGGACAGACGAGTGCAACTCTATATGCCTCCCACTTTGTGGGGGCATAACAATATCCATGTCAATGTTCCCTCCTGAGCCAACAAGTTTTATTCTTTCGAAATAAGTTTACAAAATGCTTAAATAAACTAAAATCCAAACACATCTTCCAATGTCCCATGAGGTCACTTATCCATGCATAAAGCATGCAAATTGCGCCTAGCTGTGTTTAGCTCTAGGTCAATTTAATCACTACATGTATAACAATCTAAACCTTGTGGGATGGTATTTGTGCAGTTTTAAACATTGAAATTGATACTGTAATTTGTTACTTTTCATTAATTTGAGTGGAAAGTGTCTAAATATCATTTTACATCTTTTTATATACATTGTATTATAACAATATAAGAACAGTATTTTTGGAAATTATAAAAAGATAATTCTACAGTTGTTTGCCCAGTTCCGGAGGATTTGCTAGTTACGGAGGATTCCGAATATTATTCACGTATTTCGGGTTGGCACCTGTTGGCGGCGAAATGTATCTTGACAATTATTTTAGTCAAACATTGAGTTACATTTGTAGTGATTTTCAGAAACATTGATAAACATTAAGTTTATGAAATAGAAATTCAAAATGTGCCAGGTATGGTAATTTTGCATGAGTGAGTCGTGTTGGAAAACCACATTCTATAAATAATCGAGAGACCAAAATTCCAAATGTCAATTATGTTTCAAAAGCTGAATCAATTTTTAATGTGCAATCATTACAGATGGTATTAATACAGATATTGGCTGGATGAAATTATTTGTACAAAATTTTCTGTGCAAGGAGGGTGACCCCCTTTGACCAGTTCCGGTGGATCATTCACATTTATTCATGATTTTTCTTGACGAGGCCCCAAATGGAGGAGCTTCTTGCAAACACGCTTGTCATTATAGAAAATAAAGAGGAAACAAATTTAATTATTTGTGAATATGTTTGATCAGAAAATATCCCAAAAAGAAGTGTTTCCAACACGACTCACTCATGCAAAATTACCATACCTGGCATGTTTTGATTTTTTATTTAATTAACTTATTTAATTATCAATGTATCTGAAAATCACTACAAATATAAATCAATGTTTGATTAAAATAATTGTCAACATACCTTTCGCCGCCAACAGGCGCCAACTGGAAATACATGGGTAATATTCGGAATCCCCAGAACTAGCAAATCCTCTGGAAACGGGCAACTTTCAGAAAGCGCCCTGAGTAGCTTGTAAGATTGTGTAGCTCTGTAGGCAGTTCTGTTAATGCTGGAATCCACGCAAGAGCTGCATTTACATGCACATTTGTATATTCAAGATCAATTTACAAGGAAACATCCATTGGAGGTTTGGTTTTGAAGTGATGGTAGCCTTTAATTACCGAGTGTTGTACATTAATTCTAAGCTATTCATTGTGATATTTAATGCAGATGTTGACCTTTTGGTATTTTACTTCACGAAAACAAAAGTTCATAATATGAATTACAAGGTGTTGCAGCTGAACCAATGAAAAGAAATCCCCTTTGGCGCCCCTAGCTATGATTTTTACATATGACTCTTTTTCCACTGGAAGTGACAAATGCTCGTCGGAACTATCTAAATGACAACAGCGATAAGTCAACAATTTGCAGACGATTTTTAAATGAAACTTAAAAAACGAAAATTCTATTTTATAGAGGATATATTTTCCTACTTATATGCAAAAAGCATTGTTCCTAGATCGACCGTATAAAACAGTTTTAACTTTATGTACAAAATATGAAAAACCCACCGGAACCGGACAACTAACTGTATTTTCACACCATATCATCTACTAGCGACAACCACGCATCGGTTAGACGAATTATTGCGCAATCGGTGTTTTAGTGAAAAGCTGACCTCAAAATACATCCCTTCTGTTCCGCGATGCTATGGAATTGTCTGAAGGCTTCCAATTGAATCATTTGCATAAGTAGGCGGGGGAAAGACCAAATAAGGCGTATTTGACAAACTAAACCTTAGATGGTTGTTATTTAACCATGAAAACCGAAAGTAAAATTTTGTCAACTTGGAAATTTGTCTAATACGACCGAATACGCTAGCAGTTTTACTGTTTTCTCATAGTTCTATCATTTCTCTTTTCATTTTGGACAATTTTGAGACTGTACTTTCACGGAAAATGTCTTTATTTTACTCGTTACTGAAGTGGGTTGTAAAAGCACATGTGGACAAGGGAGGTAATTCTGCACTTCCGGATCGAATTTTCGCGAGCGGCAAAACAAATATGTACGGGAAAATTGCAAAGAATATTTGTCCTTGGTGATACTTTATGGAACAAACTACTTTTTAGTATTAGTATTTAATGAATGCAAATATGTATTTACGTTTTGCGAATGCTTTAGAGATATATTTTTGCGTTTTTCCTTAGTGCGTTGTTCGTACTATTTTCATTCGTACTTGCAAAATTTATATTGGATACGTGAGATCTTATAAGTTGTTTGCACTGCGTTTCTTTTTCTTTCTTTTCTTTCTGAATTGCTTTGTTTCAAATATTTTTGATTTGTGATATTTTTTCTCAATTCCAGCAGAATGATAGTCAGATGATTTAAATTTATCTTTGCTGTTGACAGTTACTTTGAAGCAGTTGTCGTTTGTTGTCAGTTCTGAAATGCAGTATAGTTGTTTATGTTCTGTTTAGGCCATGTCAGCATGTTTCAACCTAACATGTTTCTATAATTGTTTCTTTGTTTAAAATAAGTGGGATATGTATTTTATATTAATTACCCAGATATATATTTCATACAAATATCTTTTTTAAGGAAATAGTATGCAAATGATAGTGATATAGTTTACATGGGCGGATGGGGTAATCTTGTATCCCTTTTAAATAAAAATATTGATAGTTCTTTTTCATGAATATATATTTTATTGAGCAACATATTAATGCTTTGGCAAACCATTATGACAAAAATAGTTAAATACCTTGTATAAATGACATTTATGTGATTAACCAGCTCAAATGT
Source organism: Corbicula japonica (assembly GCA_038501625.1). Lineage (NCBI taxonomy): Eukaryota > Metazoa > Mollusca > Bivalvia > Venerida > Cyrenidae > Corbicula > Corbicula japonica. The sequence goes on from JAZAYU010000204.1 coordinate 236,899, forward strand.
TCATTTCTTTGTTCATTTTAATGCTATTATTTTGTACGGTGGGTCAGTTTGAAGAGGTATACCAATGACAAAACATAGTTTACAGTCTAGTTCAAGTTACAGAACAGATCAAAACTGTTTATTGAACAAATTTACGGTGGATTAATGTGCTAAAACTGTTCCAGGATGAAGATAACAACTGAGGTCAACTTTATTTAAAAATCCAAAGGAGTTACTATTTTAGACTGTATTTTTTTGACTTTGTGGAGCATGTTAATTAAAAACAAATAGGTGTAACATAGCAAAACTATACATTTTTGTGAATTGTTTGTTGAGATCTTTCAGAAAATATCAACTTTTCTATATTTTTCAGTATGTTTTAAAATCATTGGTTGTTGCTACATCTACAAAACACTATCCTCCTTACTCATCGATCTGTGATCACCCATCGATCCGTGACGTAATTTCATAGACGAATTACACGCTGGTCCAGCCAAAACTTTTATCAGATACTGTAGATATTTATTTGAAACACTATTTTTCAGCAGTATGTGGAATGAAAAGTCTACAAAAAGCGTTAAAAATAGATAAAAAACATTTAATTGAATTGATTTTATCTTATTATATAAAATATATCCCGAAATCCAACATTTTCCCTCCAAATTTCATCATTTCCTCTCCCATTTTGACACGTCATTGATTGCTGTGTTCCAACACTGTCTATATCGATCGGATGCTTGGTAATGGACTAAGTATACTGCCAAACAAAAGTTATTTCCTAAGTTTGAAACTTGAGTAAAGACCAATTAAACTGTCATCCATTTTTGTTTTTGTTATGAATTATGAAATGGAAGACTACCTGTAATGAATAAATTTTACGACTGCCTAGAGATGGATTTGTGAATTGTTAAGATTTATCCATTTTTAGTTACTTTAGGTTAAAACAATGGAATCTGAAATTACTCCTCTTACAATTTTTATATTAGAGTAAAGGTCAAGTTTTTGTAGTTCCAAACCATCAAAAATAGTAAAACAGTACAGGAGGTATGACCCTGATACCGTGTTTTTTTTCTTTGTTTTTTCAATACAAGATCAATCTAAATCATAAAACTTGCATGGAGTCTAACAGTTGTGACTCAAACTTTCTGTAAGCAGTGTATCAAGTTAACAAAATGCAAATTTGATGACGTCATCAGCCAGGAAATGAAATGTTACGGATCGATGAGCAAGCTTCCAGACGACCTAGGACATTACCCTTGTATGTCAAAGGTTAGAATATTTAATTGTTTCATACTTTTTCTGAGCTATTTCAGTTAGTAATGTATTATTAGTTATGACATTTACCTACAGTTTTAGGTAAAAACTAAACAAGATGAAAACATGTTTCACTGCGCATGCGCTGTTTTTGTAAATAAGAGTCACGGATCACGGAGTAAGCAGGATATGGTCAGGTTGGGAATAACCTTAAATGTAATGGCGCCTTTAAATATAACGACCGTCGGTAAATACACGGGTGTTTTGATGTAAATTTTCATGAGATGCACGCTTTTCATGTTGGTACACTAATTTCTGCAAAATGGTAAGTTGGACAATTTGTTTACTACCTCTGACCTTTTCATATTACATTAAAAGTTGCTACTTTCACAGAGTGATAACTTGCAATTTCGCTTTCTTAAAAATACCTTTTTGTTCTTTTTCGAGAAAATGCACTTCTACAAATGTCTATTACATAAAATATTGTCTTTTTTCACATTTTTCTTGATGTTTACATCAACTGGATGCCATACTGGCTACCCGGATGTTGTAGAGGGCTTGTATAAATTATTTTTTACTCAGTTTCCTCAGCATCCTCGTCATCTATGGAGCGCCAAATAAGCATATTTGATAATAAGTTAGAGGAATTGAAAGAAAGAACCTGTTACAACACTTGACTTTGTTAAATTTAAGTGGGATTTCAAATTGTAAACTTTACATATTAACTTCTTATATATGAGATTGGAAAACGGACGATTCGGTCCACTTATACAGCCTTGTTGGACATTATCACCTAGAACGCGAGGACTGCATGGCCAGAATTTAAAGCCAATACGATCAAGAGTAAAGATGATAGTCTATATTTTATCACAATTACAACAAATGCAAGACAAAATTTTGACGATTTGTCTTGATTAAACTCGCTAATTAACCAAATTAGACTTGATTTTCACACCTTTTTTTACTGCACTTAGACCGTAGAGCAGTGGTTTGCTTTGGTCAATTTGAAAAGAAAAAAAACACAATGCATTTATTTATTGAAAGTTCTAAAAAAGAAGTCTGTGGCTTTTATTTTATTTATTAAAAAATAAAAGTCCGCACGTTTTTGAAAGAAATATAAAATCGAGCAGAAAACCCAGAAGTTGAAGTCAGAACTTTAACCATTTTGATTATTTTTGTGACATCGATTATTAGCTTTATGGTTGAATGGTGAGTGTTTTTTTTTAAATTTCAAATCAGAATAAACTGAGTAATACTGTAAATTTTGTAGATGCCTAATATCGGCCGTAATTAAACCCTACCCACCGGACTCTTGACTCGCCAATTTAATAGTAATGTGTGTGTGTACATTGTAAATAATGACCTTTATTAAATTAAATTGTAATTTCTTAATGAGCAAGTAGACTGAGGCTATTTTTGAGAGGAGATACATATTTCCTTTTGATTTTACAATAAACAGGAATGCATAGAGTTTACATGTATTGTTAAAGGCATAGCAGGATAATTAAAGAGTTGCGGAACTACAGTAGTTAAGATCAACGAATATCACTTTTGGTATGCTTAAATGGGCTGGGGAGAACCTTGCTACTTAAAATAAAAAAGTTAAGTGTTGTATAATTTTATTCTGCGATTCATATAAGTTATTATCAAATTTGCGTAACTGACGATCCATAGATGACGAGGATGCTGAGGAAAATGAATAAAAAAAGTAATTATACAAGCCCTCTACAACATCCGGGTACTCAGTATGGCATCCAGTTGATGTAAACATCAAGAAAAATGTGAAAAAGACAATATTTTATGTAATAGACATTTGTAGAAGTGCATTTTCTCGAAAAAGAACAAAAAGGTATTTTTAAGAAAGCGAAATTGCACGTTATCACTCGGTGAAAGTAGCAACTTTTAATGTAATATGAAAAGGTCAGAGGTAGTAAACAAATTGTCCAACTTACCATTTTGCAGAAATTAGTGTACCAACATGAAAAGCGTGCATCTCATGAAAATTTACATCAAAACACCCGTGTATTTACCGACGGTCGTTATATTTAAAGGCGCCATTACATTTAAGGTTATTCCCAACCTGATGGTGTACATTTTATAAATACCATTATCTAATGATCTATTGTTTTACTTTACTATCACTAGGCAATCAATATGATACATTTAATAATGACAACAGTAATCCAGTAAAAGAAAAACAGTCTATGGTGTACCAGGATATTTAATAAAATAAACATAGCAATTTCGGATGGTTATGTTATATCCGACTTCTACTCACGTTAGTGCGATATGCACATTTAGCAATTTACCTGTGTACCCTTTCCTGACCCTGGTGGCCCAAGAAAAACAACATTCATGTTTTGTGATGAGGACATGACTGTCAATGTTTAATAGTGATGATAATGATCCCGTGACGTGACAGAATATCGAGATACCGGTGACCGAGGACGTGGTGACGTCAAACTTGATACACGTGAATAAAAAACGCAAATTTTAATCGAGTGTAATAGACTCTTAAGTTCATTGAGTACCCGCCCATTTAGCTTTGCAATGCTATTAGTTCTTATGTTTTTTATGTTTGTGTGCTTAAATTGCATGAAATATTGTTGAGCTGAGACAACTTGTTCCTGTGTGTTCATATGAGAACTTGTTGGAGCAAGTACAAGATACAATATCAAGATACAAGAAACTTTATTTAAAGTCAGTTTGATATACATAAGAAACATAAGCATAGAAGCTATTATCCGACTAAAACAAAGTACCCCTAACTATCAACGATAACAGCTAAAAAAGAAGGACATTGTTAAGCATTATTAGACTTACAGTTAAAAGTAATCTAAGCTATAGCATATAATAAAACACTCATAAGAGTAGTAAGCAATGAATAAGAGCGCATTAGGGTTAAGACAAATAATTTACTAGAAAATAAAATAAGAATAAAAGGTTGTAGTATTGGCATTTAAACAAACGTAATATATGGCTGGCAGCACATCTTAAAACCACTATTAGTAAAATATATATATACATATATAGCACCATAAGCACATAATCACGCATAAGAAAAAAGTATCACAAAGAGAGCATACAATATTTAAGAAACAAAATGACAATGCAGTACAAAGAACAAAAGCTTACACAAAGGTACATTCTATGACAAATATTTACACAAAAGCATAAGACATGTTGTAGCAGCATAAAACTTTCTGGATTTCGCACATAAAAAGTGGCTTGAGCATGCAACAAGAAATATCTTTAAAAAAGATAAACGGCGTTGATGGAAAAGATTTTTATATATAAGAAAGAAAGAAATAAAGACCGTGCAAAAATTTCGTCTGGTGATAATACGTCGATTAAAGAAAAATGTCTAACATTAACTGTACATTCAGTTTCAATAAAATACCTCTTGTAGAGTTAGCACTAATGATGAATAAATGTCATTAAAATACAATAAATGAAAATAATAACAACTTGTTACAAGAGCGAAATATTTCAACTTTTACGTAAATTAACTTTAAAAGAAAGTGTCCCTCCCGAGTATTGAACCAGGGGCCTCCGCTTGAGAGGCGAGTGTGATAACCACTACACCAAGGCGTTTTCAATATCTGGACTTGAAATTAACAATCAGTATCAAAGGAACTAGAAAGGAACCAGTAAGAACCAGAAATATCTGCACTTCTCTGTCGTTTTACACTGTGTATTGTACTCGAGTGTTTACCTGACACCTATGAATATTCCAAATAAAATCGTATTTAAGCCATCAACTGACTTAACTGGTTATTTATACCGTTATTATCTTTTTCTCCAATACAATTAACGCTTTTTAAAACGAAAATGCCCGAACATATAAGCGCCAGGTAAATACTTACACACAGTATAAAAATCGTTACGGTAATCATAAGCAAGACCCACTAATAACCAATCAAAATAATCTATTTGATTTTCCCGCTGCATAATAACTTTTATTTACAATATTTCATTGGTCGAAAAACTAGGTCAAAAGTGAGCTTAGACAGCTAACGCCGAAAAAAGAAGCTAAAACAACAAATAGAAGTGTGAGGTTGGTGCACCATAGAACCTGGTTTTAACCCTCGGTGGCAAATTGTTTAGCCAATGACAGTTCCAAGGCGGTAACCCCTGGTGTTCTCACTTTCGTTATTTGTTTGTGGCGTCTGTTTTGAAACTGATTATTGTTATTCCATGCACTTTTCTCCTCTCTACTTTATGGCTGTATTGGTAGGCTGTGTCTTCTGGATGTGGCCATTCCTGATTAATATGCATATTTCACATTTTTAAAGGGGGAATTCCTGACAATTTGAAATAAATATAGAGCATTGCGAAGATCTACTAATTTTCTTCACATCAGTGAAAGAATTTGAAAATCAGACCACGATTTTAGTTTAGACAACTAAACAACGGCTTTCCTGAATGTCAGTTGGTGTAAAATGTCTGATGCGATAGAATCCATTATTTGTTAATTGTAAACAAAAGCAATGAAGTCAGTATAACTTTTATGCTGAATTGCTTGCAAAAAAAATTAACATCACTTAAAATTAACACGAATACTTCCATATTAATAGAGAACGAGACAAACTGGTAAACGGAGATTAACGCATTTCAGAATCTATGCGAAGTAGTCACACAATTCGATTTTACCGATACAGCATGAATACAGTAAATTGTAAAAGTAAAAATGTCAAAGTTTACTTTGAAGAATACCTGGATCTTTGGGTTCAATAGAGGAATATAACAAAATTCATAATCTTCCCAAAGATTATGCGTTTACATGAGAGGCGGTAGCAAAAATATACACAAATTATACACAATAAATTTGCAAATGTATGGCATGCGTATTCGTGAAGTGAATGGTTAGGACCACTGCCTTGTAATCCGTTGGGCCGAGGTTCGAAACCTTATCAATGAAATTTGTTTCCACCCCAGTCTGTTTTTTATAAACTGTTACTTAAAAAAAGGATTTTATTCTTGCTCAATTTGTTAATATGTTCAGTATGCACTCTTATCACTTTCTCACGTTTTGGTCCTATATGCCAAAGACCTTCGTCAGTCTGATTAAGCTGAAAATACTCTAAAAGTTTCACAATTTCTTATTGTTAAATCTACCGTCACTGAACCAGGACCTATAATTATTGAGTGTGCTGTATACGATATGCAGTTTTTGCTGCAATCAAACATATTAATGACGGAAAGCTTCTACTTTCTACATACACAAATGTCTTCAAAACGTTGCAGTTTCCTAAAGAGCTATTGCTATGATTGAAAAAGCATTATAATGTAGTTAGCTGCTTAGTTCAAGGATCTGTTTGTAAGGTTTTGGTAAATACCTCTCTATACCAAACCATGGCAAGCTTACACCAAAACAGTGCTACAAACACAAAATGTGGTATACTGTTAATACAAGCTTCGCAAGTTCAGTTACTTGTTGTTCTTTCCTGTAATTAAGCAAACTCCGAACGCAACACTAGATATCTTACAAATGCCGTCGGTCATAAGGTTTTATTCCAGCCATAACGTTCAGCCTTCCAGACAAAACATAGCTTGTCCGCGTGTGACATGCACTTAAATGCGACACTGCATATGAGAATCATGGGACTAGGTTTTCTGTGCATGAATGAAGCAATAAGCTTAACCTTTTCGCTGGTTTTCTGTACTTTCAGTACTTGTTATTACACGGCCTTGTTCAAAGTCAGTGAAGCCGACCTGTCGATTCTTACATCTGGTAATAGTGATAATAAAGGCGTTGACCTGATCCCGTTCACAATAATCTCCCATTCCTCCCTGGATGGTCCTTGACAGTGCTCTAATTCCACCGTGACCGGATGTTGCAGCTGGCCGATACTGAGCAACAGTTCTCTCCAATCCTGGGATGTCATTGTAATGTGCGAGAGTTTAACGGTGATACTCCGTGGTAGCTGGCCGGCACTAAGGAACAGTTCTATGCACGAAGAAGACGACATTGTGACCTCTGCTAGCTCTATACGTTCAAGTTTTGTCATTGCTGGTGAGAAGCGCGGTATGGCGTCACTAATATCGATATTCTCAAGTCCAAAATACTGTAGCTGAGTTAATGTAGGAATGGTTATTTTCATCTCCTGACAGGATGTCATCAAACATAACATTAGTATTGATAGTACCGGTGCTCCACGTAGATCTTGCCACAATGTTTCACTGGCGCTGGCCTTCAAGTTCTCTCCCTGCGGCCTGAACTCGAGCTTTTCCAGGCATTCCACGTTAACGCGTAGCTCAGTACATTGTACTATGTGAAGATGCAGCGTCTTCAGCTTGTTCAGACGACGTAGGTCAAGCGTGACGTCACAATCACTGTACGGGTACTCGTGGTCTGAGCAACCTATGAACTCCAGCCTGAGCTGTGTCAGTGTTGTGGTCTGGCAGATATAAGCATAGAGACATTTATAGTTATCGTGTGACACGTCAACTCCATTAAGATACAATGACTGTAAGAATGGCAGTCCTGTGAGTGCCGTTATACTGATACTGGACAGAGAACTATATTCTGGAGATATTGTCCGTGATAGTGTCAGGCATTTCAATGTACGGGCTGATTCGGTGAGGATGTCAGCCAGCCATACTGGTTCCTTGCAACAGTCTTCTACTCTCAATGTCTGTAGGGAAGTGAACACACCAGGATCGAGGGACTGTATAAACACAACAGGAAACTGGGAGAGCATGAATGCTACTATCTTCTCGTTAAATGATACCTGTGGAGATGTCCCGTTACTGTCATTAATTTGCTTCAAAGCTGTTAAATCGTATGTAAGTCTGTGTTTATCAAGCACGAAATAAAGAGGAATGGGGCAACTGTCATTTCCATTTCTTAAACTTTCTTGCAAACACTCTAACTGCATCGACTGATAAGACTTCATTGTTTTACTATCAACGCTATAATATGGGTCATCATCATCAACAATATACGTGTATGTCCTGTATCGACTTAAATAGTTGTCAAGGTCAAGGCTATTCTGAAGCTCATCGGAAATACATGTATATATTTCTGGATTCATACCGCAGACGAAAACGAACAGATTTCCCATTTCTAATATGCTTGAAAGCGATGAACAAATTTCAAGAATAGTTAACTTTATAGTTTCGGTGTTCCATTCAGACGTAATGTACAAGGCAGCCAAAAATTCCTGTATAGACTTGTGTTGAAAGAAAACTTGATATCTCGTTCTTGAGATTATGCTTCTGTCCTTGGTTTGACTTAATAGTCCGATTTTCAGACAAAACTCGAGCTCCTCCTCTGTTAGATCTTTCAACACAGTTGTGCTTTCAATCACCAGGCTTGATTCTTTTATCTTCTGAAATAATCTATAAAACGCTAACTTCCCCAGCTTTAAAAGTAAGTTCATATACTGTTTACACAACTCGTTCTGTCTCGTACATTCTGGGACTGTAACATTATGTTCCTGGTTCCCAGTAGGAATGGTTGGTGCAGTTCCCTTTTTCAAACCTCGCTCAAGTGTTAATTCAATAGTGTTACTATAGGTTTCACATTTTGATTTGCCAATGCTAAGACCATCAAACCAGATGCAAATTAGCTGCAGTAAGATATACGGAATAAAACGTATATCTTCGAGTTTTACCGCAGATATCTTTCTGTCAAAGTCGGTCAGATCAGGCTTTTCTGTGCCGCTGTTATCGCTCAGAAGTTTTACTGCATTTGATTTCAGTTCTTTAGACGTTGCTTCGTTGAGCTGTAAGATTTCCACATGCCGGTCGATCAGGTTTGGTGTCAGCCCTATCGTACTGATCTTCCAAGACCGTGTTGTTGTGAGGACAGTGCAATTATCGCCAGAGTTGTTGTGAGGTATTCCAGGTTTTCTCTTACACCTGCTGGGGTGCGTCCACTCATCGAGACCATCGCATACAATTAAACATGGTCTCGTCCGCAACATACTTCTGATAAAATTCTCAGAAAAACGATCCGCTCCTGGCAAACTTTGGGCTACAAACTTGATAACTAGTTCGTCGAGAAGGCAAATGTCTTCGTCCTGGAAGTTTCGTAAGTGTAATAAAAATAACAGATCAAACCGTTGTATTGTGTCTACGTCTACGAATTCGGCGACCTTTTTCTTTTTTGTCAGGTGTGGCTGACACCATGTCATAGCTACTTTTTGTGCAAAAGATGTCTTCCCATAGCCCGCGTTAGCCTCCATGTATATATTTGAATATGCTTTTTTGTCGTCTTTCAGGAACAACTGCCGGTACGAAGACACTGGCGTCTTTTCTAACGGTTTCTTTCCCTGTCCAAAGGCATTTGGTTTAATAAACGCCGACATCGGGGGCTGCACGTACAGCTCCGTTAAAGGAACGGCATGATCTTCTACAAGAGGTGAGGCAGGGATCATAGACTCGTTGGTTTTGTAGAAACGTACTAGTTCATCCTTAAATTCTGAAAGCATATATATTAATAATTCTCTTTATTCATTATTAAGACAAAATAATTGTTCTGAAAAATGTATGTTTAAGAATGAAATAATAAACATTAAACGGTTGCGATCGTATTCCTTAGTACCCTTGAACGAACACCTAATGTTTGCCGAGTGCTGCTAATGCTACATAAAACATATGTTTTGACCCTGATTATATAACAATTCCGTGTATTCCGATCAGGGTCTACAGTGCTCTCGTAGATTTTACAGAAATTACGACAGGCGTAAAGACGAAATAACGCATAATGCCAAGCGAAATAACGAAAAAAAAGAACGCTTTTTGAGAAAAAAAAACAAACAAAAAGTCGACATGCAAAATAACGCAATATTTATTCTGTAAAATAGCGGTTTTTATTGCTTCGCCTGGCGTCTTTTCGTTTATTCGCTTGACGTTATTTTGCGAATCGTTTTTTTTTCGCGAGGCGTCTTTTCGCTTGGCGTCTTTTCGTTATTTCGCCAAGCGTTATTTCGTTATTTAGCCTCGCTTTACAGGTATTTCGTTTTATCGTTTTGTCGTTAATCCTCCTCACATTAAGATGGTCTATATTCGTTACAAAGGATAAAGGTTTTATTGTTCTTTCTCATGTTTTTTGCACTTATATTGGTAAGACTGTCTCTTATCAAATTATGAAGGGAAAGTATAGAAGATTGAAAAATCATATATGCCTGACTATAGTTAGGACATCTCACGAAATCATAAAACAAAACGCATTATGAAGACGCCAAGCAAAAAAAAAAAAAAACAAAAAACGCCAAACGAAAATACGCAAAGCGCAATAACGCGGAGCTAGAAAAACGCCAAGCTAAATAACGCCAGGCGAAATAACGAAATAACGCCGGGTGAAGAGACGCCAGCGAAATAACATAAAGACGCCAAGCGAAATAACGAAACGCTAAATAA